>CM008284.1:23381332-23543168 GCA_002319775.1 Fagopyrum tataricum | reverse complement strand
AAAGATCACCTCTCCATAAACTTAGTTAACCATATTAGGATTGTTCCCATATATATGGTGTCTCACTAGTCTCCACATTGTTGATGTGGGACAAGTTCCTCCACAATTATTTATTTCTAGATGCATTTCAAGCACTCATCTTTGGGCATTAATTTCTCATTCATTTGGACATCAATTTGTACGTATGAGTATACCAAATTGTAGTACTCGGAACCGCGAAGCTAATGCTCCCGTCTTCCGGTGTTGATATTGGCCAGAGCTCACCGGAAAATTTCCTGGAAAATCTTCCGGCGCAAGTTCTCTAAAATTGATTCCAACAATCCCCCACATGAATATAAATAAATCTCAAACATGTTTTGTTTTGATAAAAAACGGAATAGACCTTTGAGAGTACAGTCGAAGAATCACCGTATCTAGGTCGGTAGCATGTTTCAACCTTGAACCTCCCATAGTGAGTAGCTATCGGATTTACTCGACCAAATGGTGAACATGATGTCTTGAACCATCCAGACTTTGATGTACACCTAGACAATAACTATCACACAGTTTCATCTTCTCCACAAAACGATGTTCTCTTTGCTGTGTTCATTTTGGCCCTGAACAACCCTGGTTTTTCATGAGTGAAATTAGAGAAAGTCAGCCTTCCAAAATTCTCCTAGACACGGCCCCATGTCACACTCATAAGGTGATTTACCATAAAGAGTATCTTTCATACCCCACCTCTATTTCAAGGATATGGAATCATTAAAAGTTGAAAGCTTAACCTCAGTGCCTTATCAGGCAGCACAAGCATCATCGAGGAACAAGGTAAAGACATATGTCTCCCAGTGCACACCTAGATTATGCTCGAGGTTGTTTTCCCTTTGAACCTACATCGTGGGATCTCCAGTCATGTAGGTGGGGTTGGCCATCAAGCATCATCTTTTGTAATAGGCTGTAATCCCATTCCTTTTGATGATTTTACAACTTGATCTCGTGACAAACCCTTAGTAGATGGATCCACAAGGTTTTCAACTGATTTGATATACTCTATCACAATCACGCCAGTCGAGAGCAGTTGTCTAATGGTCTTATGTCTCCGTCTAATGTGACGAGATTTTCCATTATACATACAATTTTGTGCCCGAGCTATAGCCGATTGACTATTACAATGTACACATACTGCCGACACAGGTTTGTTCCATAGAGGAATGTCTTCCAACAAATATCGAAGCCACTCTACTTCTTCAGTTGCTTTATCTAAAGCAATGAACTCAAATTCCATCATGGATCTAGCCAAGAGTGTTTGTTGGAAGATTTCCAAGATACCGCTGCTCCACCTAGGGTGAATACATATCCACTAGGGGATTTGGAGTTTCTTGAGTCAGAATTCCAATTGGAATCACTATATCCTTCTAATACAGCTGGATATGTGCCATAATGCAGCCCAAACTCTTTAGTATAACGTAAGTAGTTCAATACTCGAGTTATGCCTTTCTAGTGTTTATGTCCTGGATTGCTCGTGTAGCGGCTAAGTACATTGACCGCGTGTGCCAGATCAGGTCTGTTACAGTTTGTCAAGTACATAAGACTACCAATCACCCTTGAGTACTCCAATTGAGATAATGCATCTCTTGAATTCTTAGTCAGGTGAATATTAGGGTCTATGGGACTCTTGCACTAGAATAGTTCTTGAATCTTGCAAGAAATGTCTCAGCATAATGTGATTGAGATAGGATAAATCATGCAACATGTCTAGTGATTTTCATCCCTTCTACCAGTCTGACGAGGCTAAAAACCTATGGTCGTTGTCTTTTAGCTTTTAGTCAAAGTAGAATACCTAATGTTACACTTAACCGATTTGTATAGTGTAAGTAAGGGTCGAACCCAAGAGAATTTGATCAAGATTTGATTAGATTCAATTATCGATTTGGTAACCGGGGGGGAGGGGGGGGGGGTTGGATTGTGGCAAAACAAGACAAAAGTGATTAGAAAGTAAGCAAAGTTGGTGATAATATGTATGATTAAAGAGCTACACTAGGTTGGATCTCAGCATGCATACTACTTGGTTGATTCTTTTTAGAAGTAATTCACCAATGTTCTCATCTTGATCATAGATATGTGTTAAGCCGACCGGCATTAACACAACTTAACTAAATTATTGATCCGTAAACCTACAAGATCAAAGCACAAGTTAGCATTCTAGCAAAGATAAAGAGATATAAATAAGAATAAACAAACCGTTAAACTTTCTTTATAGTTGCTTTCCTTTCCCTTAGATAATCACAACCATATTTTAGCTATGGGTTTACTACTAGATTAAGGATCCGAACCCGGAATCGATTAATCCTAGCACTTTTCATGCATTAGGACACTTAAGGTGATCAATCTAAGTGATAAAGGACATGCAAACATAAGTGAGAGATCAAGGAAGCATAACACAAAGGATACTGAATTAAACTTATATTAAAAGAACTTACAACCAAATAGTAATGCAGCTTCAATCAACCCAATGTAGCAGAGAAAGCTTAGAAACTCATTACAAAATGGCACTAGAAATATAGAGCTTTTTGGGGGAAATGTGGATGATTCTAGCAATCGGTCAAGGGCTCTATTTATACTACAAAATGCATTGAAAGGGAGTAAAGAAGCTGTGTAAACAGCCACCATTAAAAAGGGAGTAAAGAGGTTGTGTAAACAACCACCATTAAGGTCATAAAGGTGGCGTAAACAGCCGAGTAAAGTCCTCTGTTACTAAACCGCAGCCGCGGCAAAGGGTGGCGCAGGGTTAGTTTAGGCCAAAACGTTTTGTCTTCATCGTGGCCGCAGGGGCGGCCTGACATTCCCGTAGGGGCGGGTCTTTTAATGCTCTTGAACGTCTGACTCTTCAACTTCATGTCGTTTTTTATGATGATCCGCAGGCGCAGCTCAGTGTCACCGTAGGGGCGGTGACAAGCTTCTTCTGCTTCACAGGTCTGCTGGCAAGGGCGCAGGCAAGGGCGCCAGCTTTGCTTCTTCTGGCTGAGTCACCGTAGGGGCGGCCAGAGGTGGCCGCAGGGGCGGTGACACACCAGAAACTTATCTTCGTTACTCCCAAGTGTTGCTCAAACCTTCTTTTGCTTCATTTGGACTTCTTCATCTAGATCAAGGTATTAGTAACACAATATGACTCCAAATCATAAAAAGGACTCTAAAAACTACCTAAATTGATAGTGATTCCATCACCTATCAAACTCCCCATACTTAGACTCTTACCTCGTCCCGAGTAAACAACACATCAAATAAATCAGCACACCAAGCCTCATGAAGTATGGTGCAGTAGAAAAGATGAGGAACAAAAGAGAAAAGTTACCAAAGAAAGTGAGAAAAGAGAGAAAAGAGAAAAGGTGAGACACTACCATCCTTATTGCTCCAAGAGTCACCTACCCGTACATCCTCTTTATGATCACATTCTTATGTCGCCAACGCCGGAAGGAGAACCTACACTCGGTATCTCTCATTTTGCCAAGGAGCCCTTTCGGGTTTTCACCTTGCCACTCTTTTTTTTTTGATAATCTCACAAATTCCTCACATCCCTTAAGTCCAATTTTGCACCATCCTAGAGTTTGTCGGACTACCTTCTTTTTGCCTAAACCGGCCTTTCGGGTTTTCGGTTTATCCAAGGATTTTCTTGCCTTTTTCTCAATTCTTTGGCCTTTTCTCTTCTTTTTTTTTCTTTTTTTTTGACTGAATTAAACATGAATTACAACTAGAATTCTCAAAACAAACTCAAATAACTATGCAAGATAAGTTCCCTCCCCCATACTTGAAGAACGCTTTGCCCTCAAAGTGAAAATGAAAGCAAAGATAACAATGTGGAGAAGGGAAAGAGGAGTAGCTCACTAGTGGGATGGTCCGGTTGGACCATCCAGACCGTGCTCCGGTGGGTAGGGGATGGTCCAAAGAAGTTCCGCTAGTGGAGATCATGTGGTGGCGTGGTGGATAAGTGGAGGTGAGTGTGGAAGATAGGGTTTGAGTGGAGAAGAATGGTGAATGTAAGTGGTGAGGGAGAGAGAGAGAGAGAGGTGGGTGGAGTAGGTGTAGGACGGGGTTTTCTTTTTTCGATTTTCTTTTTTTTTTTTTCTTTTCTGGGTAGACCCGCAGGGGCGGGGGTTTGTTACCGCGGGGTCGGTGACAAGGAAAGGGAAGACGCAGGCCCAACGCCTGGGGCGGCGCTGGGAGCGTTCGTCAAGGCAGCCGCGGGGTGGGGGTCTGTCACCGCGGGGGCGGTGACAGGTTCGTGTTGGCGCTGGGCCAGCGCCAGGGGCGGGCTGGGAGCGCAGTGTCACCGTGGGGGTGGTGACACAGGGCAGCAAGGGCGATTTTCTTGACAGAGCCTCCTCTTCTTATTTTATCAGGTTGCCTCCCGAGCAGCGCCTTTGTTTTACGTTGTTGGCTCGACGCAAGACACCTGATCATGCCTCTATGACCTCTCCCGGATCAATTACTTGATGTGGACAGCTTGTTCCTTTGTTTCCGTTCATGATATAAGCGTTTCTTTTCTCTCTTTTTCCTAGATCTTCCTTTCTCGTTTCTGTTTGAGAACTTTGCATTCCATGTTGAGTATCCTGCAAGATGGGGACACCAAGCTCTTGGCTTGGGTTTAGTAGAATGGACCGAATGGCCAATTTATTATGTTTGTTTGTTTTGTTGTGGTCACCTTGCAAATCCACTTTCAAGGGCAACTTCACATGCTTTTCAATACCAAAATTAGCGTTGTCATCATAGGAAGGATTTTCAATAGGCATATCATTGTTAGTGGAACACGTAGAAGGAGTATTAATGGGTTTCTTAAGAGATTTACACAAATCGAATTCAACAACCTCATCATTAAACTCCATAGTAAGCTTTCGATCAACATAGTCAATTTTTGTTCTAGCCGTTATTAGAAAAGGTCTACCTAACATGATGGTGTGCATGCTGTTTTCCATATCAATGACAAAGAAATCAACAGGGAAGATTAGCTTATCAATTTTTTATAAGAACATCTTCAATTATGCCCTTGGGGTGGATATTAGATCCGTCAGCTAGTTGTACTATAGTCCTTGTTTCATGCAAAGGTCCTAATCCTAGAGATTGATAGATGGAATAAGGCAGGACATTTATAGAAGCACCCAAATCAAGCATAGCTTTGTCAAAGCGAGTATCGCCTATGACACAAGAGACATTTACCATACCCGGATCGCTACGTTTTTCCGGCATTTGGGTTTGGAAAACGGCGGACACGTGTTCCTTCTCACTTTCCTTCTGTTTTCCCTTCATCTTTTGCTTCCTCTTGACGGTACAAAGTTCCTTCAAGAATCGAGCATACTTAGGCACACTTTTCATGAGTTTAAGGAGAGAAATGTTTACCTCACACTTTGAGAAGGTCTCAAATAGTTCTTTGTCCTCTATCACTCTTCTCTCCTTGAGTGCCTTGGGGAAGGGTGCTGGTGGTTTTTCAGCAAGGAGTGGTGGAAAGTTAGGACGAACGTAAGGATCTTCCTCCAGAGCACTTTCTGTGTTGTTGGCCGCAGAGGCGGAAGGGCAAGGCCGCGGGGGCGGTGTGACTTCAGCCGCAGGGGCGGCATCCTCCATGCGCAGGAGCGGTTGACCAACAAAAGGTTGGTTAATCGTCCCTGTTTCTTCATTCTTCTTGATGAGCCTTCCACTCCTGAGAGTAATGGAACATAAGCTCTCCTTGGGGTTCACCACAATCTGGGAAGGCAGATTCCCCGAGGTTCGGGCTTCGATCCTTGTAATTGCCTCTGCCATTTTTCCCACTTGCTTCTCAAGATTCTTGATGCTTGATTCCGTACTCTGCACATTAGAAGCAAAATGCTTAGTTAAAACCTGTAGCATATCTTCAGTGAATTGGGACTTACCTTGGCGGGGCTGTTTTTGCTGTTGGTTTTGTTGATCCCTCCATTGGTAGTTTTGTTGATCACGCCAACCCGGCATGTAATTCTGAGCATATGGGTCGTTCCGTTGGCGTTGATGTTGTGGTTGACCATACCCCATGGCATTCACCTCAGTAGCTTCATCTTGAACTTGTGGACACAAGTCCGTGGGGTGAAAAGGGTCGGCACAAACTGCACAAGCCTTGAGTTATTGTGGAGTCCCCATCAAGGTTAACCTCTTAACCATCTCCTTCAATTCAGTAATTTCCGTGGATATCTCAGGACGGTTGGGGTGTACAGCATGTACCCCTCTTTTTGTAGAAGTCCTACCAAATTTCCTTGTTCCTTCCGCTAGTTCCTGAATTTTATCTAAAGCAAGTTCGGGAGTAGAGTTTAGAATGTTACCTCCACAAGCGGCGTCTACGATCCTCCTGTCATTGTCGAGCAAGCGATTGTACAAGTACAAGACTAGATCTTGGGTAGAGTACCCATGGAAAGGACAACTAGATTTCAATCTTGCGAAGCGTTCGAAATACTCATAAAGAGTTTCGTCCACCTCTTGCTCGATGCTGCTTATCGCCTTCTTCAAGCTATTAGCCTTCTTTGCGGGGAAGTACTTCTCCAAAAAGGCCTTGTGGAGGTTGTCCCACGTATCAATGCTCCCGGACGGAAGATGGTAGTACCAATCATCCGCCCCATCTTTAAGGGTGAATCCAAAAGCTCACATCTTTATTTGCTCTTCGGTGACGGTTGTCGGCTTCATGATCAAGCAAACGGTGTGGAACTTGCCAAGATGCTTGATTGGATCCTCCCCACTTAATCCATGGAAAGATGGGAGCAAGTGTATCAACCCTAGTTTGAGCTCAAAGTTGACTTCTTCCCCGATTGCCGGTATGGTAACTGCAAGGGGGCGTTGAGTCAAATGGGGTTGCGTCAGTTGGCGGAGAGTTCGGTTATTGCTTCACGAGTTCGTTGTTCCCTTCGTTGTCGATTGTGCGTTCTTCGATTTCTGAATCGAAGGGCGCAAAATCTAAGTTAGTAGAACGGGTTTGAACCATGAAAATGGTTCAAACCAATAATCAAAAATCAAAAATAAAGACAAACTGAAACTAAACTCCCCGGAAATGGCGCCAAATTTGACGAGGCTAAAAACCTGTGGTCGTTGTCTTTTAGCTTTTAGTCAAAGTAGAATACCTAACGTTACACTTAACCGATTTGTTGGCTGGTTCTTTTTAGAAGCAATTCACCAATGTTCTCATCTTGATCATAGATATGTGCTAAGCCGACCGGCATTAACACAACTTAACTAGATTATTGATGCGTAAACCTACAAGATCAAAGCACAAGTTAGCATTCTAGCAAAGATAAAGAAATATAAAGAAGAAAAAACAAACCGGTAAACTTTCTTTATAGTTGTGTTCCTTTCCCTTAGATAATCACAACCAGCTTTTACCTATGGGTTTACTACTAGATTAAGGACCCGAACCCGGAATCGATTAATCCTAGCACTTTGCATGCATTAGTACACTTAAGGTGATCAATCTAAGTGATAAAAGACATGAAAAAATAAGTGAGAGATCAAGGAAGCGTAACACAAAGGATACTGAATTAAACTTATATTAAAAGAACATACAACCAAATAGTAATGCAGCTTCAATCAACCCAATGTAGCAGAGGAAGCTTAGAAACTCATTACATAATGGCACTAGAGATAGAGAGCTTTTTAGGGAAAATGTGGATGATTCTAACAATCAGCCAAGGGCTCTATTTATACTACAAAATACAGTAAAAGGGAGTAAAGAGGCTGTGTAAACAACCACCATTAAAAAGGAAGTAAAGAGGGTGTATAAACAGCCACCATTAAGGTCATAAAGGTGGCGTAAACTGCCGGAGTAAAGTCCTCTGACGCTAAACCGCAGCCGCGGCCAAGTGTGGCGCAGGGGCGGTTTAGGCCAAAACGTTCTGTCTTCATCGTGGCCGCAGGTGGGGCCTGACATCCCCGCATGCGCGGATCAGTGTCACCGCAGAGGCGGTGACAAGATTCTTTTGCTTCACAGGTCCGCTAGCAAGGGCGCAGGCAGGGGCGTTGGGGCACCGGCTTCGCTTCTTCAGGCTGAGTCACCGCATGGGCGGCCAGAGGCGGCCACAGGGACGGTGACACACCAGAAACTTATCTTCGTTACTCCCAAGTGTTGTTCATACCTTCTTTTGCTTCATTTGGACTTCTTCATCTGGATCAAGGTATTAGTAACACAATATGACTCATAAACATAAAAAGGACTCCAAAAACTACCTAAATTGATAGTGATTCCATCACCTATCACAGTCATAAGTCCTTCATGTCAAACTTCCCACTAAGCATATTCTTAGTTTTGTTGATCATGTCTTTGTTGCTGCCCATTATCAGCATGTCATCTACATATAGACACAGTATGATGTAACCATTGGATGTGTCTTTGTATTAGATACATTTATCACATTCATTTATGTTGAATCCATTTGACATCATTACACTGTCAAAATTTGCATGCCATTGTTTTGGTGCTTGTTTAAATCTGTATAAGGATTTGACAAGTCTACATACCTTATGTTCCTGTCCAGGAACAACATACCCCTCGGGTTGTTTCATGTAAATTTCCTCTTCCAAATCTCCGTTTGGAAAGACAGTTTTTACATCCATTTGGTGTATCTCTAGGTTTCTCAATGTTGCTATGGCAATCAACATTCTTATTGACGTTATTCTCGTTACCGGAGAATATGTGTCAAAGAAATCCAGGCCTTCTTTCTGCCGGAGTCCTTGTACTACTAGCCTAGCCTTGTGTTTCTCAATGGAGCCATCGGTTTTCAACTTAGTTTTGAAAATCCATTTGCTTCCAAGTGCTTTACACCCTTGCGGTAAGTCGACTAACTCCCATGTATGATTTTGCATAATGGATTCGATCTCGCTTTTAATTGCTTCTTTCCAAGCAAGTGCATCTGGTGTGGACATAGCTTCTGTATAAGTTCTTGGTTCTTTCTCTAAAAGAAAAACCGTTATGAACTCATCGCAAAAAAGTTGTCTCTTTTCGAGCTCTTTTGCTCCTTCGAGGTTCAACCTCATGTCGTGTTCTTTTGCTCTGTCGAGGTTCATCCTCTATGTCCGCATCTGGTGCAGACATTCTGTCATCTCGTTCTTCACGAGTACATTTAGGATAATTTTTATCCTTACATGGAAAGAAGTCTTCAAAGAAAGACGCATTCCGTGATTCCATGATTGTATTAGGATGGATATCCGCTATTTCTGATTTGTGTACCAGAAATCAATAAGCGCTACTATTTTTTTCATATCCGATAAATATACAATCAATAGTTTTAGGTCCAATAGTGACCCTTTTCGGAGGTGGTACTGCCACTTTTGCCAGACGCCCCCACACTTTGAGGTATTTGTACGTTGGTACTCTATCATGTCAAAGTTCATAAGGTGTTTTGTGTGTAACCTTGTGAGGTATTTTGTTCAGGATGTAATTGGTGGTAAGTAGAGCTTCTCCTCACATGAACTGGGCTAACCCAGATTCCTGCAACATTGCGTTTAGCATTTCCTTTAGAGTTCGGTTCTTTCGTGCCGCAACTCCGTTGGATTCTGGCGAGTAAGGAGCAGTTACGTTGTTTGATGTATTATCCCATGTTCTCCACAAAACGCATTAAAGGGTTCATCATACTCTCCTCCTCTATCACTTCGGATAATTTTTATCCTTTTTCCAAGTTGATTTTCTACTTCCAACTTGTACTCTCTGAACTTATCCAAATTTTCACCTTTGCTTCGTAGCAAGTATACATGACAATATTTCGTACAATCATCTATGAAAGTTACGAAGTACTTTCTACCGCCTCTTGTGTGTACAAACTTCAAATCACATAAGTCTGTGTGAATTAAACCAAGAGGTTCGGTTGTACGCTCTACTTGTGGTGAAGGCGTTTTTGTGAGTTTTGCTTGTACGCAGACTTCACATTTGTTCTTATTTAGTTTGCATTTAGGTATTAGGTTCAAATTCATCAATCGTTGAATTGACTTGTAATTTACATACCCTAACCTTTCATGCCAAACATTAAAAGACACAACAGTATAAATTGAAGGAATATTCTTATTCAGTTCAACATTATTTGACTGACCTTTCGGAGAGACAGTCATTACACACATTTTGAACATACCATTTTTCAGGTAGCTCTTGCCTACACAAGTCCCATCTTTGGACACTACAAGTGTATCAGAAACTAGTTTCACCATGAAACCTTTCTTACAAAGTATGGAACCAGAAATGAGGTTCTTTCTTATGTCGGGTACATGAAGAACATCTGTTAGAGTAAGAGTCTTCTCCGATGTCATTTTTAGACAAACCCATCCATAACCTTCAACCTTGGAGGTTGCAACGTTACCCATGAACACCAGTTCTTCCTGCGTGTTCTTCTGGTAATGGTAAAACAATCCTTTCAGGTAGCCCTTGCCTACATAAGTCCCATCTTCGTCTTGCGGAGATCAATCTTGCTACGACATGCGTCAGCTTTGTGCCCCACTTTGCCACATTTGTGACACTTCCCGCTAAACTTTGTAGCAGGTTGCTTCTTTGAGCCTTGAGATTGAAACTTGTGCTTCTTCCCTTTATCATGTTCAACCATGTTTGCCTTTTCAGCTCCTTGACTGTTCCCAGTCATTGGCTTCCAGTTGGTAGATTTCACCCTTAGCCTTTCCATTAAGTCCTCGACTTTAATAGCCTTCCTCTTATGTTTCAGATAGCTCTTAAAATCGTTCCATGATGGTGGAAGTTATTCGATAATAGACGCTACCTGAAATGTCTCACATATTTTCATCCCTTGAGCTAGGATCTCATGCATCAATAACTGACACGCCTCATCTTATTCCATGATAGGTTTAGAATCTACCATTTTGAAGTCGTATAACTTCGCCATGGCAAACTTCTTTGTACCCTCATCATCTATCTTGTATTTGTGCTCCAGAGCAGACTAGAGTCTCTTGGAAGTTGTGATCTCCCAGTATATTCTATACAACGGATTACTCAGACAGTTCAAGATCCATCCCTTACACATAAAATCTGCATGGACCCACGCATCATATGTGGCCTGCATGTGTGGACAAGTGTTGTCGGGTGGGAGATGTGGTGGATCTTCCTTTAAATACTTGGAAACTCTTGATGTCGTCAAGAAGAACAACATTTTCTACTGCCAGATTTTGAAGTCCGTACCCTCAAACTTGTTTGGCAACAACGCAACATGCATTGATCCAGGAATGAGCGGCCTATTAGGCGAGGGGACGGTAGTAGTACCGGGCCCGCTCCCTATTTCCATACGAGGAAGCGGAGGAGTAGCCTCATGGCTTTTCCCCATATCTCATGAACCGGTCCCACGCGTGGTCCCGACAGGCAGATGTGCAACTGGAAGACCAGCCCCGAAAACAATTCCGGGTGTCGGCGCAGCAGGGTCGACAACATTGTCGGAGACATCAGGGTGATCATTTTCGCCCATGGTCGAGAATCTAATCCAAAAACCCAAAGCAACCCTTGATCAGTAGGGATTTATACAAAATTTAATTCATCGGGAAAATTTTGTAAAAAGACCAGTATGATATTTCTTTAAATATCAGGGTTCCGCAAAACCCTGAATTTCGAAAGTTGCACTTCCGAAAAGGTTGTCGGAAAACTTTTGAATTTTCCGGAAAAAAAATCCGAAATTATTTTTATTTTTATAAAATAAAACCTTTGGAAATTTTATAACAAAATTAAATTTCCGATATTCAAATAAAAAAAACGAATTTAATCTTAATTAATTTTTTTCAAAAAAAAAACGAAATTAAAAAAAAATCGGATTTTGTCTAACGTTCGTCCCTGTAGAAACACATTAGAAAAATACTAAACACATCCCTGCATAAATATTATAACGATAACCTGCACGCTCAATAATATGATTAGTACGATTCGGTTCCTAAACTGAATTTTAGAATTAAGATTGTATGACCTCAGTAATTGAGAAAATAGGGGAACTTTAGAACTAACCCAAACGTACGAATCAAACGTTGAAATGAGTGGCAGAGGCGAGAGATAACGCCCCAAATCCACAGGACTCAGGGCGCTACTAGGCTAAGATCTCACAATGGATCCTGACCCGAGCCTGATAACAAGTTCACCGGATCTTACAACAAGACAGTAATAGATTAAAACTAAAACATCAAACTGTAATATATATATATATATATATATATATATATATATATATATATATATATATATATATATATATATATATATATATATATATATCAAAAGGTATACAAAAGTACCGTTAAGTACAAACCAAACATGTATCTATACATAGCAAAACATCCCATATCCCACGTACAATCCTAGTGTACGGAGCCCTCAGCGGATCACCCAATCTGGATCACTCTGGAGTTCTCCTAACCTGCAAAGCATCTACAACACGGTATAAAACCGTTAGCTAACCATTCATATATAAGATAATGCATAAGCACAAACACAAATCATGGAATCATAAACACATAATCATGTTGTCACACATTTACCCGGTTAATCATCTTTATATAGTCCAATACTCAAATCATATATATATATATATATATGTATATGAACATATGTGACACGAGGAATCTATAATCCTCGCCTTTGGGTGCTATAGCCAGCTGGAGTGGTACCTGGAACACCTCCCCGTGTACCCTATGGGAGTGGAGAGTGTCCATCCCGTTTACCAGATCTAGCCTGACTACAGAGAACCTCCCAGCCTTCCAGCGGGATGAAAGGGCGGGTTGTCACAGCCACTACAAAGGGGCGGTCACTAAACCATAGGTCGGTAATAATCAACATCGCATGCTATCAAGCATATAACAAACACCACTCATGCACACATCCGATATAAGAATGATAGTTAAGTAAGTCCTACGGACTTACCTCAACCTCAAATACTCTCAACCACGATCAACTCCAATCTGGAGAACAGCACTGCCTAATAACAAGGCATAAAGAGATATCAAATCTCCTATCAATCAAAGGGGTCACAACTAGACCCAAGGGATCCATAAGGATCATATCCAACCTATAAACCTCAATAACCTACTAAACCTCAAAGCCATAACCGACACATATCGGTACCATAAACATCATCATCCTATCCTCATACACACACCTAGTATGCCACTACCCGCTCATACTAGGAAAGGAAAAGATCTATACCATCTAGGTAAATCCTGTACAAGACGCACCTGCGTGACAGGAAGGACGCAGGGGCGAAGCAACAGGAGGTGCAGGCGCGGCAACACTCTCACGCAGGGGCGGTGACACAGGTGACGCAGGCGCGGTGACACTCTTGCGCATGTGCGGTGACACTGTCAACGCAGGGGCGACGACACTGGGGTGCAGGGGCGGCGACAGTGCATAATGTGACCCCCGACTTCTCTTCAACTCTTCACTCGATTGTTTACGTCTTAAAAGTCCAGCAAACATAAACATACACATATATATCCATATGAACGTCAACATATATGCCTAGGAGATCCAATCCTAAGCTAAGGAAGGAGGAAAGGAAAGAAAGAAAGAAAGAAGAAGAAGAAGAAGGGAGAAGAAGACTCACCATTGATGTGAGAGCCCTTTCTTTCGGACCGAGATTAGACCATGTCCGAGATCGGCTTTGGGCCGAGATTGGTCTTGCCGCACCCGCGGGCACGTGTGCCGCCCCTGCGGGTACCCGCCCCTGCGGCCCTGTGATCCGCTCCTGCGGGTTACGGCGGCTGCTGCCGGTTTTGTTGACCCTTTGACCCGTGCTTTACCTTACCTTACCTCCTTCGTTCCACCTTGCTGAGCAAGGGTTTCTTCACATTCTAATCCAGTTTCACGTCCTTCTTGCTTCTTCTTCTTTCTCCTTGAGTTGGTTTTTCTCTTGAGAGGTAGAGTTGTGTGTGTGGTTGTGTGGCTATTGATGCTAGTTGTGGTTGCTGAGCTTGTGGAGCTACCTGAGTGTGCTTACTTGTGCTTGCCTAGACCTTCAGCAATGGTAAGTTTCTTCCTCCTTGCTTCTTCATCCTTCCTTCTTCCTTGCTCCTCCTTCCTTAGCTTAGGAATAGATGTTTTGAACATAGGGTGATGTTGATATGTGTATGTTGATGCTTGTGTATGAATCTGGAAGAGAGTGGAAGGGATTGATCACGGGAAGAGCTAAAGAGAAGCCCCGAGACTGCATTCTGCACTGTCGCCGCCCCCGCGGCCAGAAGTCACCGCCCCGCGGTTACCGTGTCACAGCGCCCGCGTCGTGCCAGCGGCGTGTCTGCATTTGCTAGCGTCCCTTGTCACCGCCCCCGCAGCTACGTTCCGCCGCACCCGCGGTTGCTTGCCTCCGCCCCTGCGCCCCTTTGTTACGCAGGTGCGCTTTGTCCCGGGTCTACCTAAAGCTAGGTAGATCCTTTCCTTTCCTAGTTAAGCGATAGCAGCATGCTAGGATTCGGAGGTTGATGAGTATGATATGGAATGCCCGGTTAGGGCTTTGAGGTTTACGAGTCTGATATGATCCCTTATGGATCCCTTGGGTCTAGGTGTGACCCTTTGTGTGATAGAGTTTTATATCTGTGCATGTCTTGCCTAGGCCGTGTTATCCTCTAGTTTGGAGTGGACTGAGTTGAGGTTGATCCAGTGAGACGACTACGAGGTTGAGGTAAGTCCGTGGGACTTACTTAGCTGCCATTCCTTTATAGGATGTTGTGCATGAGTGTTGTGTGTGTTATATGTTTATAACATATATTATGATGGTCACCGACCTATGATGTATTGATTGCCCATTGTAGGGCTGTGATAACTTGCCCTATCATCCCGCTGGGAGTCTGGGAGGTTCTCTGTAGGCAGGCCAGACCTGGTAAACGGTTCGGGTACTTCCCATTCCCTTAGGGTACACGGGGTAGTGTTCTAGGAACCATTCCAGCTGGTTATTGGACCCAGAGGCGAGGTTTATATTCCTCGTGTCACTTATGTTTATATGGATATTATATATTAGTTGAGTACTGGACTTTATAAAGATAATGAACCGGGGAAATGTATGAAAGCATGATGATGTGTTAAGATTCCTGATGTGTGTTTGTGCTCTAGCATATTCCTATATTTGTGTATGGTTAGCTAACGGTTTCATACCGTGTTGTAGAGACTTTGCAGGATAGGAGAGCTGCAGAGTGATTCAGAGTGGGTGATCCGCTGAGGGCTCCGTACACTGGGGCGATATCGGGGATATGGGTCTTTTGATGTATTGTTTGGTTTGTTTGTACTCAGCGGTACATTGTATTACCTTTTGATCTATATATATATATATATATATATATATCAGTTTCATGTTTTGTTTTAATCTATCGGTGTCTTGTTGTAAGATTTGTGAAATTGTTGTCAGGCTAGAGTCAGGATCCATTGTGAGATCCTAGCCCAGTAGCACTCCGAGTCCTACGGATTTGGGGTGTTACAATTGTTGTATCCTAAACAGTAGGAAGATCACCAACCACACTTAACTGGCTCTAAAAGCTCAGCAACAACACACAACCTCATCATCATCATCAAAGCCATACAAACTTTCTTGCAAACTAAGGAAGATCGAGAACAAGATCAAAGGAGAAGGAGGAGAGACGAAGATCTTGAGCACCTAGAGAGGGATGAACTAAACCCTTCATCTGAAGGCAAAGAAGACGATTATAAGGAAGAGAAAGAGTAAAGCACGGTCCACAGTCAACAATGCCGGTTGCAGCCGCAGGAAACCGCAAGGGCGGGCTCCCTGAGCTGCAGGGACGGAGTACAGGACAAGCCGCAGGGGCGGCCCTCTGGACCCGCAGGGGCGGCTAGGTCCTAGCTCAGCGCTAAAGATCAAGGCTCTTACATTTCACCCCCCTAACATCTCTAGCCTATATCACTCTATAATCCTCAAACACAGGCATGGAGGAAATCATCATCTCTAGCAACAAGATCACTATACTATCCAAGGCATAGAGAAAACCATCTCTAGCCAAACTATCATCACATCCCAAGGGCATAGAGGAAAAACATCTCTAGCCGTATCATACTCATAACATAAAGGCATGGAGGAAAAACATCTCCAGTGAAACTTTGTCCACCAAGAATAGCATGGAGGAATAACCATCTCCAACTAAACCCTAATCGCAACCCAATAGCATGGAGGAAAGAACCATCTCCAGCTATAATCATCAATCGCACTAGCACAACAAGATGTAATAAGATCATATATCATATCATAGCTAGCACGAAAATAAACACACAATAGCATATAAGCACATAATCACAACACTCACCAAAATAGTACTAAGATCTACTCGTCGATCCTACAGGTACATCCATCTCGTCATAGAACTCTGGATAGTTCCTTTGGATACTATCCTCAGTCTCCCATGTAGCCTCATCAGTGTAAGAGCCTTAGTCTTTAGGAGCCGAGCTAGGGTAGCCGCCCCTGCGGGTCCAGAGGGCCGCCCTCGCGACTTGCTTAGTGTTCCGCCCCTGCAGCTCATGGAACCAGCCCCTGCGGTTTCCTGCAGCTACAGCTGGCATTGTTGACCTTTGGACCATGCTTTACTCTTTCTCTTTCCTTATAACCTTTCGTCCTTGCTTCCAGATGAGGGTTTACTTCATCTTCTCCAACTGCTCACGATCTTCTTCTCTCTTCTTTTTATCCTTTCATCATTCTTGAGTTTTCCTTGGGTTGTAAGCAAGTATGTGTGGACTTTGGTTGATGATGATGTGTGGATCTTGATGCTGAGCTTTGAGGGCCAGTTGAGTGGTGTTGTGTGATCATTTACATTCTGTTTGGACCACAACAGTGGTAAGTTGCCTCTTCTCTTCTTCTTTCTTTCTTCCTTCCTTCTTTGCTTCCTTTTCCTCTCCCTTAGCTTAGGATTGGATCTCCTAGGCATGTATTAATGGTTGTATGTATATATATGTGTAAGTGTTGGTTGTTGAATGATGAAGACGTAAATCATCAAGTAAAGAGTTGAAGAGAAGTCGGGGATCACATTCTGCACTGTCCCCGCAGCTGCGCCAGAGAGCTGCCGCCCCTGCGTTGACGGTGTCACCGCACCCGCGCCTCAGTTCCGCCACCCCTACGTCCACGGTCACCGCCCCTGCTTGGGAGTGCCGCCGCGCCAGCGCCTCCCGTTGCTTCGCCCCTGCGTCCTTCCTGTCACGCAGGTGCGTCTTGTACAAGATCTACCTAAAGTGGTATTGATCCTTTCCTTTCCTAGTATGAGTGGGTTAGTGGCATGCTAGGTGTGTGTATGAGGATAGGATGTGGATGAATATGATATCGATATGTGTCGGTTATGGCTTTGAGGTTTAGTAGATGTTGAGCTTTATAGGTTGGATATGATCCTTATGGATCCCTTGGGTCTATGTGTGACCCCTTTGATTGATAGGAGATTTGATATCTCTGTATGCCTTGTTATTAGGCAGTGCTATTCTCCGGAAAGGAGCTGATCGTGGTTGAGTATATTCTGAGGTTGAGGTAAGTCCGTAGGACTTACTTAGCTACCATCCTTATATTGGATGTATGTAGGAGTGATGTTTGATATATGCTTGATAGCATGCGATGTTGATTATTACCGACCTATGGTTTAGTGACCACCATTGTAGTGGCCGTGACAACCTGCCTTTTCATCCCGCTGGGAGTCTGGTAGGTTCTTTGTGGTTAGGCCAGATTTGGTACACGGGACGGGCAGTTATCACTCCCATCGGGTATACGGGAAGGTGTTACCAGGTACCACTCCAGCTGACAATAGCACCCAGAGGCGAAGATTATATATATTCCTCGTGTCACATATGTTCATATATATATATACGATTTGAGTGTTGGACTTTACAAAGGTAATTAACCGGGTAAATGTGTGACAGCATGATTATATGTTTAAGATTCCATGACTTGTGTTTGTGCTTATGCATTATCTTATATATGAATGGTTAGCTAACGGTTTTATACCCGTGTTGTAGATGCTATGCAGGTTAGGAGAACTGCAGAGTGATCCAGATGGGGTGATCCGCTGAGGGCTTCGTACACTAGGTTTTGCGAGGGATATGGGGTGATTTTATGATGTATGGATATATATTTGGTTTGTACTCAGCGGTACTTTGGTATACCTTTTGATATGTATATATTACAGTTTGATGTTTGGTTTTAATCTATATGTGCCTTGTTGTAAGATTCAGTGAACTTGTTGTCAGGCTAGGGTCAGGATCCATTGTGAGATCCTAGCCTAGTAGCGCCTCGAGTCCTGTGGATTCGGGGTGTTACAAAGTTGCTATCAGAGCCTTAGGTTGACAACAATGGCACTTGCAATCTGCGATAAGGGTCGAATAGATAAATAAACAGAACCCAAAAGGGGTCTGACTTTTCAAAAGATTTTGGTTTGAGTACAAATGTTTTGGGATAGTGTGTACGGGAAGCCATCACCCCTCTGAGGACCTCGACAATATAGATATATATATAGATATTACCTTATATGATGTTGTGTTTGACTTTATATATATCTATACATATGGCATATATATATATAGCCTTCTAAGTTAAGTGTATACCCTGCAGATGGTTCGGACTAGAGCCTTATCTGCAGTTGGACGAGGTAGGGGTAAACCCCCTCTTCCTCCAGTAGCGATAGGACAGGGTCACATTCTCGCTGTTGATCCACCTGCAGTGGAGAAGGTCCATGAGGATGTTGCTGAGAGTATCGTTCCTGAGACTAGAAATGGCATGGTTGGGAGACAGAGACCACAACGAGTCCAGTCAGATTACTCGGATCATGTCTCTATGGGGGACCAGAGTTCCGTGCGTATATTAGGCGAGTAGAGGATATGCTGCCAAAGCGGGTGGACGTGCCCCGGATTTTCCAGCACAGGAGGGATCATCTGAGAGATTCCATGGAGCAACTCAGGTGCCAGTTGTACAGGCACGTGCTGCTGAGATTGCTCGAGTTGCAGAGGAGCATAGAGGGCCTCGACCAGATACTTGGTTGAACGCATTTCATCAGATGGGAGTACCCCCTTTCTCTAGGAAGGTGAGATTAGAGGTAGGGTTGTAGATTGGACATGTAGACTCTCCTCTTGAGTCTATTAGATGTCCAGCGGACCGACAAATAGAGTTAGTACAAACTCTATTCCGAGACTTGGCACAACACTGGTGGAGATCCGTGCGGGGTTAGGTTACTAGCTCTTGCTGATCAGCATTGAGGAGGGAGAAACTGCGGGATTTTGTTGAGGCTTGCTTTGAGGATGTACTAGTCTCTGAGGCGATCAGGAGATTTCAGGAGGAGCTGGCTTTGCTGGGTCCAGCTGCACCTCTTGTTGATCAGCATGTGTATCTCTTTTCCCGACGACTAAGGGATGCTACCCGGACCTATATGGCGGGATTTTACTATGAGTCCTCGATGGGCTATCAGGATAGAGCCTCTGATTATGACAGGGAGCGGGCTGGACAGAGGAGAGCTTTTCAGACCGGAGGGTCTGAGAAGAGACAGCGTCCTGTCTTCTGTAGACAGGGCGGAGCTTCATCACAGTAGGGTTCTTCTCCTGCCAGTGTAGCAGGAGGTGGATAGAGGTCACCTCAGCAGCAGACACAGGGACATTAGAGAGTCCCAGATCGTCCTACTACTCAGGGATCTTCTCTTGGGTCGAGTAGAGGTAGAGGTCGTGGTGGGAGCACCACTGACACCATAGGAGCACAGGGTAGAGTTTTTGAGTTGAGGAGTGCAGAGGAGCCAGCTCCTACAGGTACCATTCTGATTCATGGTTTACCTGTTAGAGTTTTGTTTGATACGGGTGCTACGCATTCATTTATATTTGATGCATGTGTTGAGCGTTTGAGTCTAGTTACGACTGAGGGGATACCCTTTAGTATAGGGCTACCCGATGGTAGTAGGGTCAGAGGTACCCGTGAGATACGTGATTGTCCCATCCATGTAGGGACTCGAGTGTTACTTGTTGACTTCTTTGTCATGCCCGTTATTGCATGAGGAAGTCATTTTGGGTATGGATTGGAGGATAGACATCATGCAGTATTAGATATAGGTAGGAGGACCATGACACTCTCTACCGAGTTAGGTGAAATAGAGGTTTTCCGAGGTTGGGATCTTGGGAAGTTAGGCATGGTGATCAGTGCAGTACGTGTAGCGAGATTGATTGCACAGGGATGTGAGACCTTTTGGTGTTATACCATGAAGGATGAGGAGAGTCCAGTGTTAGAGGATATCCCAGTGGTCTGTGAGTTTACAGATATGTTTGCTGAGCCGTCCAGTTTGCCGCCTCAGAGGAGCGTGGAGTTTGGCATTGAGTTAGAGCCTGGTACGAGACCGATCTCGAAGGTCCCATATCGTATGGCGCCTGTCGAGATGTTGGAGCTGAAGAAGCAACTCGAGGAGTTGGCTGAGAAGGGCTTCATCAGTCCTAGCATATCTCCGTGTGGAGCACCTGTCCTCTTCGTGCGGAAGAAGGACGGATCGTTGAGATTGTGTATCGACTATAGAGAGATGAACAAGGTGACCATCAAGAACAAGTATCCATTGCCCCGTATTGACGATTTGTTATATCAGTTTCAGGGAGCGACAGTGTTCTCCAGGATTGACCTGCGCTCAGGGTATCACCAGCTGAGGGTGAGCGAGCAGGATGTGCACAAGACGGCATTTCGGACCAGATATGCACACTACAAGTTTATAGTGATGCCATTTGGGCTTACGAATGCCCCATCAGTCTTCATGGAGTTGATGAACAACATATTCATCGACTTCCTGGATCAGTTTATGGTAATCTTCATAGATGATATTCTGGTGTACTCTCGTAGTAGAGAGGAACATGCAGGACAGTTGAGGACTGTGTTACTGGTTTTACGAGATAGAGAACTTTATGCTAAGTTCTCTAAGTGTGAGTTCTAGATGCCAGAGGTAGCATTCCTGGGTCATATTTTTTCCACCGAGGGGATCAAGGTTGATCTGGCGAAGATCGAGTCAGTAGCAGTATGGACGACACCGACGAACGTCAAGGAAGTACGTAGCTTTCTTTGCCTAGCCGGTTATTACCGACGCTTTGTGGAGGGATTTTCTGTGATTGCCCGTCCACTGACGAGTCTGCTGAGGAAGACCACCCGGTTTGTATGGTCTCAGTAGTGTATGTAGAGTTTTGAGGAGCTGAAGAGACCTCTGACTTCCGCTCATATCTTAACACAGCCAGAGGGTACAAAGGATTTTGTGGTTTTCAGTGATGCATCCAAGCTAGTCTTGGGATATGTGTTGATGTAGCGAGGCAGAGTGATTGCATATGCGTCTAGACAACTGAAGACGTATGAGGAGAACTACCCGACTCATGATCTGGAGTTGGCAGCGGTAGTTCATGCACTAAAGATCTAGAGACATTACTTGTATGGTGCTACATGTCAGATCTTCACAGACCATACGAGTCTGAAGTATATTTTCACGCAGCGGGAATTGAACCGCCAGCGTAGGGGGCTTGAGTTGATCAAGGCCTTTGATCTGGGGATTCTGTATCATCCGGAGAAGGCGAACGTTGTCGCCGACATCTTGAGTAGGAAGACGCCTCGAGAGAAGGCGATTGCAAGACTGACAGTTCCGCCTCAGTTACAGAGAGACCTGGTTTGGCTAGAGTTGGACGTCCAGTTTCCTGATGAGGACACCCAGTTGAGTACTTTAGAGGTTCTTCTTGATCTGTTGGGTGAGATCCAACAGAAGCAGGGGACCTTCCTGACATTGACGAGAATCCGAGAGAGGATGTCCCGTGGTGAGGCATCACAGTTCCTCATAGGAGCAGATGGAGTGATGAGACGCCGCGGTCGCGTCTGTGTACACGCTGATGCGGATTTGCGATAGAGGATATTACAGGTGGCTCACTGTACGCCTTACCTAGTGCACCCAGGTACGAGTAAGATGTACCAGGATGTGAGACGCTCATATTAGTGGGGAGGGCTGAAGCCCGACGTGGCCAGATTTGTGGCACAGTGTGGGTCAAGATCGAGCATTGTAGATCTGGAGGTAAACTCCATCCACTGCTTATACCGCAGAGGAAGTGGGAGGACGTCACCAGGGGTTTTGTTACTGGTTTGAGGCCGAGCAAGAGTTTTGATGCCATCTGGGTTGTAGTTGACAGACTGACGAAGACGACACGTTTTATCCCTATTCGGGAAACATGGCGAGTGAGCAGATTGGCTAAGGAGTACACTAGACATTTAGTGAGACTCCATGGTGTACCGAGGACGATCGTCTCAGACAAAGATGGGTGATTTACCTCGAGGTTTTGGCAGCAGATTCAGCCTGCCTAGGGAACGAGTTTGCACTTCACGACTGCATTCCATCCTCAGATAGATGGACAGTCAGAGAGGACCATTCAGACACTGGAGGATATGCTGCGAGCTTGTGTGTTGGACTGGGGACAAGTGTGGACAGATCATGTCCCACTAGTTGAGTTCTCGTACAACAATAGCTGACATGCATCGATTGGGATGGCCCCAATATGAGGCACTGTATGGACAGAGATGTCGCACACCATTATGTTAGGATGAGCTGAGTAGTGTTAGTGGGTTGACACCTGATCAGGTTCAGGATGATGTTGCTCGTGTAACATTGATTAGAGAGAGGATGCTTACTGCACAGAGTCGTCAGAAGTCATATGCAGATAGGAGGCGTAGACCCCTAGAGTTTAGAGTAGGAGCCCATGTGTGGCTGAGAGTGTCTCCGACACGAGGTGTTAGACGCTTTGGCATTAAGGGGAAGTTGAGCCCCCGATATGTCGGACCGTTCGAGATTCTGGATCGAGTTGGGAGTGCAACATACAGATTAGCCTTGCCTCCGAGATTAGAGAGTGTTCAATCTGTGTTTCACGTGTCTCAGTTAAGGGAGTACATACCAGATCCGAGACACATTGTGAGTTATGATGATTTGGTGGTCGAGCCGAACAACACTTTTGTTGAGCACCCGATTGCAGTTCTAGAACGAGGTATGAAATGCCTGCGTTCGAAGGACATTCCGATGTTGAGGATACACTGGTCGAGACGAGGACTTGATTGTAACACCCCGAATCCATAGGACTCGAGGCGCTACTAGGCTAGGATCTCACAATGGATCCTGACCCTAGCCTAACAACAAGTTCACTAGATCTTACAACAAGGCACAGATAGATTAAAACCAAACATCAAACTGTAAAGCATCTACAACACTGTATAAAACCATTAGCTAACCATTCATATATAAGATAATGCATAAGCACTAGATCTTACAACAAGTTCACTAGATCTTACAACAAGTTCACTAGATCCATACATCATAAAATCACCCCATATCCCTCACAAAACAAAGTGTACGGAGCCCTCAACGGATCACCCAATCTGGATCACTCTGCAGTTCTCCTAACCTGCAAAGCATCTACAACACTGTATAAACCCGTTAGCTAACCATTCATATATAAGATAATGCATAACCACAAACACAAGTAATGGAATCATAAACACAAAATCATGCTGTCACACATTAACCCGATTAATTATCTTTATAAAGTCCAACACTCAAATCGTATATATATATATATATATGAAGATATGTGACACGAGAAATTTATATAATCCTCGCCTCTGGGTGCTATTGCCAGCTGGAGTGGTACCTGGTATCACCTTCCCGTATCCCCTATGGGAGTGGTAAGTGCCCGTCCCGTGTACCAGATCTGACCTAACCACAAAGAACCTCCCAGACTCCTAGTGGGATGAAAAGGCAGGTTGTCACGCCCACTACAATGGCGGCCACTAAACAATAGGTCGGTAATAATCCACATCGCATGCTATCAAGCATATATCAAACATATATCAAACATCACTCATGCATACATCCAATATAAGGATGGTAATTAAGTAAGTTCTTACGGACTTACCTCAACCTCAGAATATACTCAACCGCGATCAGCTCCTATCCGAAGAACAACACTGCCTAATAACAAGGCATACAGAGATATCAAATCTCCTATCAATCAAAGGGGTCACACCTAGACCCAAGGGATGCATAAGGATCATATCCAACCTATAAAGCTCAACATCTACTAAACCTCAAAGCCAAAACCGGCACATATCGATATTATATTCATCGTCATCCTATCCTCATACACACACCTAGCATGCCACTAACCCACTCATACTAGTAAAGGAAAGGATCAATACCACTCTAGGTAGATCCTGTACAAGACGCATCTGCGTGACAGGAAGGACGCAGGGGCGAAGCAACGGGAGGCGCAGGCGCGGCGGCACTCCCACGGAGAGGCGGTGACCGTGGACGCAGGGGCAGCGGCACTGAGGCGCGGGTGCGGTGACACCGTCAACGCAGGGGCGGCGGCTCTTTGGCGCGGGTGCGGGGACATTGCAGAATGTGATTCCCGACTTCTCTTCAACTCTTTACTTGATGATTTACGTCTTCATCATTCAACAACCAACACATACACATATATATACATACAACCATTAATACATGCCAAGGAGATCCAATCCTAAGCTAAGGGAGAGGGAAAGTGTAAGAGCCTTGATCTTTAGAGCCGGGCGAGGACTTAGCCGCCCCTGCGGGTCTAGAGGGACGCCCCTGCGGCTCGTCCTGTGTTCCGCCCCTGCGGCTCAGGGAACCCACCCCTGCATTTTCCTGCGGCTGCAGCCGGCTTTGTTGACCGTTGAACCATGCTTTACTGTTCTTCTCTTCCCTTATAATATTTTCCTTTGCTTCCTGAAGAAGGGTTTCTTCATTTCCTCAGCTACCTCACGACCTTCTTCTCTCTCTATCTTCTCCTTGATCTTGTTCTTGATTTCTCCTTGGTTTGTAAGAGTTTTGTTGTGTGGTTTTGATTGATGATGTTGTTGGATGTTGTTGTTGAGCTTGGGAGCCAGCTGAGGGTGTTGCGTTGATCTTTTCCTTGGCTTAGGATCAGAACAGTGGTGAGTTCCTCTTCTTCTTTCTTTATTTCTTTCTTTCTTCCTTCTTCTTTGATTCATTTCCTCTTCCCTTAGCTTAGGATTGGATTTCCTAGGCCTACATGTAGATGTTTATATGTATAAATATGTGTATATGCTTGGCTGCTGAATGATGAAGACGTAATTCATCACGTGAAGAACTGACTGGCTAATAGTCGTTATGCCAAATCAAAGTAAATTCCTAAGGTACAAACTATAACAAGTATAGCAGGCAAGTTAGGGTCGAACCCACAGGGAAACAGAAACAATTGTAAGAGCAAGTAATATTACCCAAAAGTAACCAATTAAAGGGGGAGTTTTGTGTGTAAAAAAATATTGACAGAACAAGTTGCAAGTAGCAGTTGCGAAAATATGGAGGAAAAGTATTACACCAGGTAATTATCCACACAACAATTGAGATGGAAGATCATCGTATTCTATGAATCTCAAGTTCTAAAGTCCAGTAATTGTTCTCAATCCAGATCGTGTAATAGCTTTTAGTCCTACCAGTCCTAAAAGCACTTATCACCAAAATACAAAGGAAAACCTTCACCAAGTAATAAGGCAATAGCATTCAACCATGGATTATAAAGAGATACAAGCGATTATAACAACCCGTTAAAATAACATGCAATCGAATCCCCTTCACAATCCCACACAAGCAACCCGCTTATGATTATTGTATTTGCTACAACGGATCTACAACCCCAAACCTGGAGTTGTAAACCCTAGCGATATGACTAGTATTGATAAACCTAGGCGATCAATCCAGATGAACCAATAATAAACAATTAAGCAATAAGCACAGGAGATCGAGACAATTAACAAAAGACGAACAAGAGTAGAATACTCACAACCGATTCAACTGAGGGCTTCAAAAACCAAGTGTAACAAAGGAGAGTTAGTTCTCCATAGGGTTTGGGTTTGTGAGGAGAATGGGAAAAGAAAATACGTCTCTGGAATTCTCCATCCCCCTAAAACGGGACAGCAAAACTCTATTTAAAAAGTTCTAAAACTATCGACTTTACATAAAGTCGATGTGGGATAAGAATACGTCTTTAGGGACCGACGCGGTCGCGCCGGATGGAAGCGCGGGCGCGTCAATGAAAGTCTGCCACTTCTTCTCTGAAGCAACGGCGCGGGCGCGCCAGATATCAGCGCGGGCGCGCCAGTGCTGATTTTATCTCTGCAGCTTGGCCGCGTCGATATTCAACGCAGGTACTTCTCCTAGCAGCGCGGCCGCGTCGAGCTCTTCTGACTTCAGCTGCTTCCGAATTTCTTCAACTTCAACTTCTGTAACTTGCATGATCTGATTTCTTCAACTTCTTCAATAAGTTCCGGATCACCAAGTTCATACAAATATCTCTCACAATGACATGTAAACGATGACAAAAACTACTAAATGCGCTATGAAATATATCGCATATCAAATTTCCCCATACTTAAACCTTTACTCGTCCCGAGTAAACATAGAAACTCAGCCTACTCTCACAATAAACCTCAAAGGTTCACAGACAGTACAAGGAAAGTGAACAATAAGTACTAGTAGTTCCCACCATCTCAACAATAAGCACAAAAGACAATCAAAACAGGAAATGAGACTTACAATTATATCTCAACCATCTACACCTTATAGCTCCCAGTGGCCTACCCGAAAACCTCCTTATCGCTTCACTTCTTATGTCGCCTTCGCCAAGAGATTAATCCTAAACACTCAAAGTAAAACACTCATCTTGCCAAGGCGCCCTTTTGGGGTTTTCACCAAGCCACTCATTTTTATTTTTTTTTTAGATGGTACTCACAAAAACATTCTCACTTCCCTCAAGTCTCATATTGCCAAAGCCTAAAGCTTGCCAGACTACCTGCTTTTTACTTGAGGACCCTTTCGGGTTTTCACCCCACCCCAGGATTTGATTGCCTCTTTTCATATTTTTGGCTCTTTTTTTTTTTTTTAAAGAAAACTCAGTGCAGAAACTGTACAAAAATAATGCGGAAATGAAACATGTACAAGATATGTAAGTCCAATCCCTTCCCCCATACTTGAATGTCACGATGTCCTCAAAGTGATGAAAGACATAAATAGAAAGGGAAGAAGAGAACAGAAGGACTCACTGACCACCATCTGGTGGTGGAAACTGGCGATGAAAGTCCTGGCAGAACTCGCGTAGCTCGCTCCACATATCGCCAAACCTACTGTAAAGGTCATTCTGCTGCTGCAGAATCTGTGTCTGAACCCTTCCCTGTGTCTCAACTAGTGTGGTCAAACTCCTCACATCCTGGCGCAGATGGTCAACCTGATCATGCAAGTAAGCCAATTGCTGGGGCTATTGACGTGCATCCTGGTACGCCTGTGGAGGCCAAGGAGCCCACTGATGAGAGTCCTGCTGGCTCTGAGATGGCAGGTAGGAATCCCAACCCTGAGTATCTGTCTGCTGAACAAAAGCCTGCTGAGCCACAGGTGCATCCTCAATCATGGCATCTCCAGCTGTGCCACTACTGCTACCCACTTCTGGGCGACGTCTTCTACCTAGAACTGATGGCGGAAAATAATCAGCCTCAATATACCAATCAGTCCAAGTCTCAGACCAAGGAAGGGGCTTAGGAAGCCTGAATTGATGCTCTTTCTTTTTGCCTGTACACCAAATGTTTCCCCCATCTGGTGCAGTGTCAAGCATCTGGCACCTCCGCAGATACTCCTCTGTGTAGGTCTTTGCTATGACTTGCTCCTCCAGCTCCTGTAAATTATCTGTCTCAATGCCTGCAGCAATGGCTACCAAAGTAATAAGTCCGCCTTGGACCATTTCTAGTCCAGCGGCACTACGATCCTTCCTGACCTTGTCGAGCCCATCAAAGAAGAGTCTAACCCAGTCAGGAGTATACCTCGCAGTAGGCACTGCGCTGTAAGCAAACCTCAAGTGTGTCATGGATAGCTTGGTATCTGTGTTCAGCCCATAAAATGTCCCAACAACAATCTTGCACAACATACGGAAGACGGGATGAGTGATCCTGTTGTTGTACTCGTTACTGGATAAGAATTCCTCTCTAGACACCCCTCTAAAGAATGCAACTAGGTCTGGATCTGTCGAGGCTGTAATCCACCTATCAATTGGGGCTTTAGTAATCCCCAAAGCAGTTCGCATCCTTGCTGCAGAAATCTTGTAGGTATTACCATTGAACCTGAAAGAAACCCCTCGAATTCTGTTATCCCCAAGGCTCAGCTGATATGTCGCTAGGAACTGTTTGCACAGTTCTGGATAACCTACAGCTCTCAATTCCAAAAAATCACCAATACCAGCGTGAGCTAGACATTTCTACATACAATCTAGCATCTGCAGTCTCTGAAGAGTCTCTCTATGCAAAAATTTTGTAGAACTGACCCAGACTACCTTGTTATAAATAGCCCACTCCGCTTCAGATAAATCTAACTCAACACTAGACTGACTAGCCTCATCCTCAGATTGATTCGCTTCATCCTCAGACTGATTCGCCTCTTCCTCAGACTGACTCGCCTCTTCCTCAGATTGACTCGCCTCTTCCTCAGATGAACTCATATTCTACAGATAATAAGAAGAGATCCGAATCGAAAACAAGGAAGGTGGAATAACTCACAAAGTGGCGACAAACAGCGGACTTCGGCTCAGGAGACCGGCGCGGGCACGTCAGTAGCAGCGCGGTCGCTTCGGAAAGACTGGCGCGGGCGCGTTGGATGGCAGCGCGGGCGCGTCGGGCTTAAATTTCCAGATCTGGAGTGTGGTTGTGGCGGACGACAGGAGGAACGGAGTGGCTCGGCGAGGACGAAGGGGGCGCAGGGTGGTGCGCAGGGCGTTGTGGAGGGCGCGGCTTGCGTTGGAAGAGGGTGAGGAACAGCGTTTGGCTTGATAGAGAGGGATAGAGAAGTGAAGGTTAGGGTTGGCTTGATAGAGAGGGATAGAGAAGTGAAGGGGAGTGGAGTGATGAAGCTGGTTTGAAAAATGCGGGCTGGCCCGAAGCGGGTTTTCCAGTGTGGTCTCTTTTTTTTTTTTTTTTTTTTTTAACGAAAATTAACACTGCGGTTGCAGTGGGTCCGAAATGCGGATGCAATTCGTCACCAGAAACTCCGTCTTTATTACCTACAAGTTAGAAAAAGAAAAAAAAAACGCGCTAAGGGAAAGAATGCAATACCTTGGGTTGCCTCCCAAGCAGCGCCTTTGTTTCATGTCGCTGGCTCGACTAAGCCTTTTTGATTATTCTAACTCTGCATTTGGCTCCTCCAAAACTAACTCATCCATAGCCTCCTTTGGAAACCCTTCATAATATATCTTAAGCCTTTGACCATTTACCTTAAACTTTTTGTGGCTATTTGAGTCATATAACTCTACAGCTCCATGTGGAAAAACTTCAGCAACAATGTATGGTCCTCCCCACTTAGACCTGAGCTTCCCAGCGAAGAGTTTCAGGCGAGACTGAAAAAGTAGGACTTTGTCACCAGCTTTGAAGTCCTTCCTGAGTATATGCTTGTCATGCCATGCCTTGGTCTTTGCCTTGTAAATAACAGCATTATCATAGGCGTCCAAACGCAACTCTTCAAGCTCGTCTAACTGTAGCTTCCTGAATTCTCCCACTTTATCAATCTGCATATTGCACTTCTTTACTGCCCACCACGCTTTGTGTTCTAGCTCCACAGGGAGATGACATGCCTTTCCATAGACAAGTCTGAATGGAGACATCCCAATCGGAGTTTTATAGGCTGTGCGGTATGCCCACAATGCATCATCAAGCCTCAAGCTCCAGTCCTTCCTGTTAGGGTTAACAGTCTTCTCCAAAATGGCTTTAATCTCTCTGTTGGATACCTCTGCTTGACCGTTTGTCTGTGGATGATATGCAGTGGAAACTCTATGTGTAACATGATATTCCTTCAGCAAGGCGGTCACAGTTTTGTTGCAGAAATGGGTACCCCTGTCACTAATCAGAGCTCTAGGAATTCCATACCTTGCAAAATATTACTTTTCAAGAAACTTGCAACAGCTGTAGAATCATCAGTTCTGGTGGCCTTCGCTTCCACCCACTTGGAAACGTAGTCCCACCGCAAGTAAGATATATAAATTCCCACAAGAACTAGGAAAAGGTCCCATAAAGTCAATGCCCAAACATCAAAGATTTCACAAAAAGTTATAGATGATTGGTTGCATTTCATTCCTTTGGAGAAATATTCCCCATTCTTTTGACATCTATCACAGGCTTTGCAGAAAGAGTAAGCATCTCTAAAAATATGTGGCCAATAAAATCCAGATTCGAGCACTTTCCTAGCAGTTTTATTTGCACCAAAATGCCCCCCATTTGATGCTCGAGAATGGCAAAATTCAAGGACAGATCGTACCTCATTATCTGGCAGACAGCGGCGAATTACCTGATCAGCGCAGTGTTTCCAAAGATATGGGTCGTCCCAGACATAGCGGTTGGCCTCCCTCCGAATTTTCTCCTTTTGAGCCGTAGTGTGATCCGGGGGAAATTCCCCACAAACTAGGTAGTTCACAATGTCCGGTACCAGGGGTTCACAGAATAAAGTCCTAGAACGGACTGAGATAGGGGAAGGATAGGTTTAGAAGAACTTACAGTGCAAAAATCGGATTCAGGGAACTGTAACAGCGCAGCGTCAGGTCTCAGCGCGGCCGCGTCAAGAGGCAGCGCCGGGCGTCAGGTCGCAGCGGCGGCGCGCCAGGTCGCACGCAGTGAACAGCGTGCTTTATGCTCAATTCTGCACAATGTGTCGTCCGGAAAATTTCCTAAGATTGGCACCTGTGTTTCCGACTTGTCTTCCTTACTCACCAAACGGCTTAAGTGGTCAGCTACCAAATTTTCCGCTCCTTTCTTGTCTCTGATTTCCACATCAAACTCGCTAAGCAACAGAACCCAGCGAATTAATCTTGGTTTCGTCTCCCTCTTTGTCATCAAGTAGCGGAGAGCTGCGTGATCTGTGTGGATAATCACTTTTACTCCAAGCAAATATTGTCTAAATTTCTCCAGTGCAAACACCACGGCTAGCATTTCTTTCTCAGTGGTGGAGTAGTTGCGTTGTGCTCCATTCAGCGTCATGGAGGCATAATAGATCACATGAGAGGCTCTTCCCTCTTTTTGTCCAGCACTGCTCCTACTGCATAGTCGCTGGCATCACACATGATCTCAAATGGGCGAGACCAATCTGGTGCTTGAATGATTGGTGCACTAGTGAGGCGTCCTTTCAGAGAGTCGAACGCCTTTTTGCACTCTTCTGTGAGTACGAAGGTCACATCTTTCTTCAAAAGCTCGCACAAGGGTGAGGCTACCTTCGAAAAATCCTTGATAAACCTGCGATAAACCTGCATGGCCTAGGAAAGAACGAACTTCACGCACATTAGTAGGATAAGGCAAAGACTGAATTACATCAATCTTCGCCTTATCGACCTCAATACCCTTTGCAGAGACTATGTGGCCTAAAAATTCCCTGTTCTACCATAAAATGACACTTTTCAGAGTTTAAAACCAGATTAGTTTCAACACATCTTTTTAGCACTAGCGCCAAATGGCTCAAACAAGTATCAAAGCTATCCCCATGTACTGTGAAATCATCCATGAATACTTCAATGAAATTTTCAATGTACTCAGAGAAGATACTAACCATACATCGTTGAAATGTCCCGGGTGCGTTACATAGTCCAAATGGCATTCTGCGATATGCAAAAGTACCAAAAGGACATGTAAAGGTAGTCTTCTCCTGATCTTCCGGCGCTATGGCCACCTGAAAATATCCAGAATATCCATCCAAAAAGCAATAATAGGGGCGCCCAGCAAGGCGTTCTAGCATCTGATCAATAAAGGGGAGGGGGAAGTGATCCTTCCTGGTTACCGTATTCAGCTTGCGATAGTCTATGCATACCCTCCAACCTGTTTGTGTTCTGGTAGGGACCAACTCACCTTGTTGATTCTCTACGACTGTAATACCTCCTTCTTAGGGACAACCTGTGTAGGACTTACCTTACCATTGACTGTCAGAAATTGGGAAAATCATGTCTGCTGACAGCAATTTCAGCACTTTCCTTCTTCACCACATCCATCATGGGAGGATTGAGCCTTCTCTGTGGTTGGCGTGATGGCTTAGCTCCATCCTCCAGCAGAATCCTGTGCATGCATGTAGATGGACTAATTCCATTGATGTCAGCGATGGTCCATCCCAGTGCAGTTTTGTACTTTTTCAGAATCTCCACTAACTTCTCTTCCTGCTCTGCTGAAAGCTTACTTGACACAATAACTGGTAAAGTGTCATCAACTCCTAGGAAAGCATACTTGAGATGACTAGGAAGTTGTTTGAGTTCAATTTCAGGTGCCTGCACAACAGATGGAACAAGCACTTCGCTAGGAGTCAGTAGATTGGGGCCAATGCCCAAAAGATGTGTAGAGAACTTACCTTTCGAATCCATCTGGGCTACTAATTCCTGCATGTTAGATGTAATTGAAAAATCTGTATAGGACTCATCAATATCATTCTCAATTATTGACTGTAACTCATCTTCTCTAGAAATATCAAATAGATCTTGAGCTAACGGTTCAATCACATCAACAGAGCACAGAGAATGGTCATCAACAGGATGTTTCATAGCCTTGTATAAATCAAATTCAACCTTTTCTCCATCAAATTCCATTGTTAGTGTTTCAGAAACACAATCAATTTTTGTCCTAGCTGTTTTAATAAAAGGTCTACCTAATAAAATAGGTGCATCATGCTTATCATGTTCCATATCTAGGACAAAGAAATCTGCAGGAAAAATCAGCTTATCGACCATGACCAAAACGTCTTCTACTACTCCTTTAGGGTATTTGTTAGACCTATCAGCTAGTTGCACTATTACTCCAGTTTCATGCAAAGGTCCTAAATCTAGCGATTTGTAAAGTGAGTAAGGAAGCACATTTATGGAGGCACCTAAATCAAGCATAGCTCTATCAAATTTTACATCTCCAATGACACAAGGGATAGTAACCATACCTGGATCAGCGCACTTTTTCGGCATTCTCCTCTGAAACACAGCGGAGACTTGCTCACTTACTTTCACTTTCTTTTTACCTTTCAGCTTATGGTTCCTCTTTACTGTGCAAAGCTCCTTCGAGAATTTTGCGTACTTGGGCACAGTTTTTATCAGTTTCAGCAGAGGAATGTTCACCTGGCACTTGCTGAATGTCTCGAAAAGCTCTGAATCATCGATTATCCTCCTCTCTTTGAGTGCATCAGGGAATGGAGGTTTTGGTTTTTTCAGACCCAAGAGGAGGAAAATTCGGTCGCACATATGTATCGACATGAGGTTCGGATTCAGGCAAAATCTCGTTCTCAGGATCAGGACTCAGCGCGGGCGCGGCAGATGACAGCGCGGGCGCGCCAGATGACAGCGCAGTCATGTCTGGTAGCAGCGTGGGCGCGTCAGTGATGGGCGTCTGAGAACTGCGTGCTTTCCTCTTTTTGATTTTTCAGCTCTTTTCCACTTCGAAGAGTTATAGCACTGACGTTTTCCCTTGGATTGACCACCGTCTGAGATGGTAGATTCCCTGACGTCTTTGCCTCTATTCTCGTGATTGCTTCAGCCATCTGCCCCATCTGTTTCTGTATATCTTTGATGCTCGATTCAGTTGCCTGAACATGCGCAGTAAAGTGCTTTGTCAGGGTATTGAGCATGGACTCAGTAGAGGGAGCGTTACCCTGCTGCCTCTGATTGTAGGGAGGTGGTTGTTGCTGTTGTGGTTGGTTTGGTGGATCCCTCCATCTCAAATTAGGGTGATCCCGCCAACCTGAGTTGTAGGCGTTTGAGTAGGGATCATGTCTGGGTCTCTGATGTCCATTACCACCTATAGCACTTACTTCAGCGGTGTCTTCCTGGATTGTAGGACATGAATCAGTTGGGTGGAAATTATCATTGCATATTCCACAAGCCTTGAGTTGTTGAGGAGTCCCTTGTAGAGTGAGCCTCTTGACCATCTCCTTCAATTCAGCAATATCTTTGGATTGGTTAGAGTCTACAGAATTTACTCCTTTCTTTCTGGTGGACTTCCCAAAATTTCTAGTCCCCTCAGCCATTTCCTGAATCTTCTCCATGGCTCCCTCTGGTGTGGCATTCAGAATGTTTCCTCCGCAAGCGGCATCAATCATTCTTCTATCAGATTCCAGCAACCCACCATAGATGTATAAGACTAGGTCCTTCGTGCTGTAGCCATGGAAGGGGCAATTAGCGCAAAGCTTCTTGAACCTTTCATTGTAATCGTAGAGGGTTTCATCTTCTTCCTGCTCTATATTGTTGATCGCCTTCTTCAAGGTGTTCTCCTTCTTAGGAGGAAAGAACTTCTCCAGAAAGGCCTTGTGGAGCTTAGGCCAAGTATCGATGCTCCCTGTAGGAAGACTGTAGTACCAGTCATCCGCAGCTTCGGCCAGCGTGAACCCAAAGGCTCTCATCTTTATCTGTGCTTCATCTATATTGGCTGGTTTCATGCTCATGCACACATTATGAAACTTCCCCATATGCTTGATGGGGTCTTCTCCAGCCAATCCATGGAATTTGGGCAGTTGATGAATCAGCCCAGACTTTAGCTCAAAATGGTTGTCATTTTCCAAAGCAGGGATTGTCACAACAGGTGCCTGCTGTGTAATGTTTGCTGTTGTCAGCTGTCGCAGCGTCTGATTTGCATTTCCAGCCATCGGAACAGGTTGAATGCGTTGTTCTCTAAGGCGGCAGTGGTATGTCCTGTCAATTTCCCAATCAAAATCAACAAGAGGGGGATTAGTAGCACGAGTGCGAACCATGCAAGAGGTTCGCACCCAAACAGGTAATAAAACAAACAAGAACAAAGATAAACTGTTTCCCCGGCAACAGCGCCAAATTTGACTTGCTAATAGTCGTTATGCCAAATCAAAGTAAATTCCTAAGGTACAAACTATAACAAGTATAGCAGGCAAGTTAGGGTCGAACCCACAGGGAAACAGAAACAATTGTAAGAGCAAGTAATATTACCCAAAAGTAACCAATTAAAGGGGGAGTTTTGTGTGTAAAAAAATATTGACAGAACAAGTTGCAAGTAGCAGTTGCGAAAATATGGAGGAAAAGTATTACACCAGGTAATTATCCACACAACAATTGAGATGGAAGATCATCGTATTCTATGAATCTCAAGTTCTAAAGTCCAGTAATTGTTCTCAATCCAGATCGTGTAATAGCTTTTAGTCCTACCAGTCCTAAAAGCACTTATCACCAAAATACAAAGGAAAACCTTCACCAAGTAATAAGGCAATAGCATTCAACCATGGATTATAAAGAGATACAAGCGATTATAACAACCCGTTAAAATAACATGCAATCGAATCCCCTTCACAATCCCACACAAGCAACCCGCTTATGATTATTGTATTTGCTACAACGGATCTACAACCCCAAACCTGGAGTTGTAAACCCTAGCGATATGACTAGTATTGATAAACCTAGACGATCAATCCAGATGAACCAATAATAAACAATTAAGCAATAAGCACAGGAGATCGAGACAATTAACAAAAGACGAACAAGAGTAGAATACTCACAACCGATTCAACTGAGGGCTTCAAAAACCAAGTGTAACAAAGGAGAGTTAGTTCTCCATAGGGTTTGGGTTTGTGAGGAGAAAGGGAAAGAAAATACGTCTCTGGAATTCTCCATCCCCCTAAAACGGGACAGCAAAACTCTATTTAAAAAGTTCTAAAACTATCGACTTTACATAAAGTCGATGTGGGATAAGAATACGTCTTCAGGGACCGACGCGGTCGCGCCGGATGGAAGCGCGGGCGCGTCAATGAAAGTCTTCCACTTCTTCTCTGAAGCAACGGCGCGGGCGCGCCAGATATCAGCGCGGGCGCGCCAGTGCTGATTTTATCTTTGCAGCTTGGCCGCGTCGATCTTCAACGCAGGTACTTCTCCTAGCAGCGCGGGCGCGCCATGTAGCAGCGCGGCCGCGTCGAGCTCTTCTGACTTCAGCTGCTTCCGAATTTCTTCAACTTCAACTTCTGTAACTTGCATGATCTGATTTCTTCAACTTCTTCAATAAGTTCCGGATCACCAAGTTCATACAAATATCTCTCACAATGACATGTAAACGATGACAAAAACTACTAAATGCGCTATGAAATATATCGCATATCAAGAACCGAAGAGAAGTCGGGGGTCACATTCTGCATTGTCGTCGCCCCTGCGCCCCAGCGCCACCGCCCCTGCGCCCAGTGCCGTCGCCCCTGCATGGAAGTGCCGCCGCGCTTGTGCCTTCCGTCACTTCGCCCCTGCGTCTATCCTGTCACGCATGTGCGTTTTGTACCGGATCTACCTAGAGTGGTATTGATCCTTTCCTTTCCTAGTATGAGCGGGTTAGTAGCATGCTAGGTGTGTGTATGGAGATAGGATGAGGATGAGTATGATATTGATATGTGCCCGTTATGGCTTTGAGGTTTAGTAGATGTCGAGCGTGATAGGTTGGATATGATCCTTATGGATCCCTTGGGTCTAGGTGTGACCCCTTTGATTGATAGGAGATTTGATATCTCTGTATGCCTTGTTATTAGGCAGTGCTGTTCTTCGGATAGTAGCTGATCGCGGTTGAGTATATTCTGAGGTTGAGGTAAGTCCGTAAGAACTTACTTAATTACCATCCTTATATTGAATGTATGCATGAGTGATGTTTGATATATGTTTGCTATATGCTTGATAGCATGCGATGTGGATTATTACCGACCTATTGTTTAGTGGTCGCCATTGTAGTGGCCGTGACAACCTGCCTTTTCATCCCACTAGGAGTCTGGGAGGTTTTCTGTGGTTAGACCAAATCTGGTACACGGGACGGGCACTTACCACTCCCATAGGGGATACGGGAAGGTGTTACCAGGTACCACTCCAGCTGGCAATAGCACCCAGAGGCGAGGTTTATATAAATTTCTCGTGTCACATATCTTCATATATATATATATACGATTTAAGTGTTGGACTTTATAAAGATAATTAACCGGGTAAATGTGTGACAAAATGATTATGTGTTTTTGATTCCATGATTTATTGTGTATGCTTATGCATTATCTTATATATGTATGGTTAGCTAACGGTTTTATACCGTGTTGTGGATGTTTTGCAGGTTAAGAGAACTGCAGAGTGATCTAGACGGGGTGATCCGCTGAGGGATCCGTATACTAGGATTGTTTGCGACGCATATGAGTGATTTTATGATGTACGGATATATGTTTTGGTTTGTACTCAGCGGTATTTTGTAACCCTTTTGATATGTATATATTACAGTTTGATGTTTGGTTTTAATCTATCTGTGCCTTGTTGTAAGATCCAGTGAACTTGTTGTCAGGCTAGGGTCAGGATCCATTGTGAGATCCTAGCCCAGTAGCGCCCCTAGTCCTACGGATTTAGGGTGTTACAAAGTTGGTATCAGAGCCTTAGGTTGACAAAAATGGCACTTGTAATCTGCGATAAAGGTCGAATAAATAAATAAACAGAACCCGAAAGGGGTCTGACATTTCAAAAGATTTTTGGTTTGAAATGAATACAAATGTTTTGGGATAGTGTGTACGGAAAGCCATCACCCCTCTGAGGACCTCGACTGTATAGATAAATATATATATATATATATATATATATATATATATATATATTACCTTATGTGATGTTGTGATTGATCTTTAGTATTATATATGTATCTATACATATGACATATATATAGCCTTTTAGGTTAGGTGTGCTTACCTTGCAGATGGCTCAGACTAGAGTTGTATCTGCAGTTGGACGAGGTAGGGGTAGACCCCCTCTTCCTCCAGTAGTGATAGGACAAGGTCAGATTCCCGTTGTTGATCCACCTACAGCGGAGGAGGTCCATGAAGATATTGCTGAGAGTGTTATTCCGGCGACCGGGAACGGTATAGCTTGGAGACATAGACCACCGCGAGTCTAGTCAGATGACTCAGATTATGTCTTTATGAGGGGACCAGATTTCCGCGCATACATCGGACAAGTGAAGGAGGCTGCCAGAGTAGGTAGACGTACCCCGGATCTGCCGGCACAAGAGGGATCATTTGAGATATCCCATGGAGCTACTCAGGTGCCAGTTGTACCGGCATGTGCTGTTGAGATTACTCGAGTTCCAGAGGAGCATAGAAGGTTTGAGAAAAGACAGCGGACGGGACAGACCAGTGGTGCTTGTGGAGTTGTTGGTTCTGAACGAAACTAGAGACGCCCAAGTTACCCCACATCTGCACTGATTACAGCTACGGGTCGACGGTGCTTTAAATGTGGTGAGCTTGGGCATATACGACCAGTGTGTACGAGGCAGACAGTGATTTGCTTGTGGCCGACCAGGTCACATAGCTACTTTCTGTAGCTATATATTATATAGTTCTTCATATATGAGATATGATATATTTGCAACGCGTATCAAATTATTTTGATGATAATAAAACATCAAATTACTGCGATTCTTATTATTCCACGTAACATCAATTATCAATATAAGATTACTTCCTGTGCATGCCTCTTTTTACGACTGCACTTGTTATTCAACATCACCAACTTTATGAATTGGTCAATAACTAATCTCATAAACTGAAAAGGACGTATACTTTGAAAACTTTTGAGGAAAAAAAACAAGCAAACTGTGCAAACCAAGCGCAAAGGATTTGGTATCCTTCTAGCTGTTGACTGCACTACAGGTCTTCCTGATTTCTCCATCTGTTCCGGTTAAGACTCCGACTCGCGTCATCTTGATCATAGCCTGTCCAAATTTGCTCGAGAAGCTTGAATCTTGCGCAAGAGTTCCGACCAAATCTTTTGTGTTCGAATCGGTTGCTAATCTTTGATCAAACTTGGTGACACCTCTGTTAGCTAGGATTTGGTTGTAATAGCCTGTGTCAAATGTATCACCACTATTCGCGGTTTGGTCCAAGAAAGTTGTGCTTTGGGTTCCGTCTTGATTGGAAGGACATGTGCTCATTAGACTTTGGACCAGACCCGAGTCCATGGTTGGATCCGGTTTGCCTGTCCCGCTAAAGTTGTAAAGACGGTCTTGGAAGTTATTGCAATGAACTACTCCCACGGTGTGAGCACCTGCAATCAAGTATATGATTGTTAGTTATGGTCCAGAGGATCAATATTATAACAAATTTTTATATAATATGCTCGTTGTTACTTTATACTACATGTGAGACATTCTGACGTACGTAAATATCTAACATGAATCGATCAATAGCATAAGTTTATAGATTGGAATTTATACCAAGAAGAACAACAAGATCATTCACGTCCAACCCAATGTTAGACAAGTCGCTAATCGCAACTGACATAAGAGTGTTGGCACCGGGAACATTGGCAGCATCCGAGGCTTTTGAAACAAGGCTATCTCTTCTCCCAGTCTCGACTTCATACCTATCTGCACCGGCCTAAGTCATTCGTATAAAATCTCGAGTTAGTAGTTAATAATCCAAAATAACTATAGCTAGTGAATATATAAATATACAAGCCGTTACTTACTATATTGAGTGTGTCTCTAGTTGCCATGACTAAAATGTCCGCACAAGATACAACACCGGGACAAACACCTTCGACGGATTTCTTAATGTCATCAATGTCATCAAAGCCGTCGAGATTTAGGTTTTCCGGAGCAGTTTTCTCGGATGTAGCTCCGTCCAACATCACCGATGCATCACATCCCTATCAACGTAAACATGGGTATAATTATATTTTAACCAATGTGTATATTACTTAATATGAATGAATGTACGTAATTAATAATATATAAGACATTTATACAATTTAAAAAGATTAGTTAAGATGCTCACCCTAACAAAGCAATCGTGAAACGACAATCGGGTAAGATCCCCGACAAGCCCGGGATTTCTTTGCATCTTCGTTTTAACGAGGTTGAGAATGAACTGCTCGACGCTCGTGTTTCCGCATTTTCTGTCGTAGAAACCGGATGCAAGTTGCCCGTTCGAGTGACCAACGAGAGCGGTCATAATGAAAACTAGGGCAACTAAACCGGTGATCTTGCTAGTCATTACGTACTAGATTGAGCTTACTTTCAATCAATCCCTTTGTAAATATATTATCTTATCTTGGGAATATATTAGGATTGTTGTGATGATAAGTAAAAGAAAGTTTGGTATTTATAGTCAACCAAGTGTTGAAAAGTTGCATGGCAAGAGCAAGTTGCCCAATTTACGTCCATGGGTCCATGCATGTTTGGTAAGACACTTTGTTTGAATCCTTCGTCTATACTTATATTTCTACGTTTAATTTTGTTTTTACTTATTTTTTCTCTCCTAACTATTAATTATTTCACGAAGAGGTGTCAACTGTACTTAGCTATGTAATTAATAAGTACGTACGACTAACGACTTAGATATATTCAATTTACTCTAGTTACATGATATTGAAGCCAATTGACCTAATCTACGCCATTTAACAAACTAACTGATTAAGAATCATTACATTGATTGCTGCTAATTAACGAACTAAGAATCATTACATGGATTTTGTTTAGTTACAATTTTTCTGTATGGATTAGAACTCGACCCGTTCAAATCCAAATTTAGGTCTTATTAGGGTTGACTATATATGGCAAACATCCATTAATTATAATAAACTAGTGTTCGAGCCCGCTTTTTCCGTTGAAAAAGCCACGAAGCTCTACGTTACACAAGATGGAGAATGTTAAGGAGGTTAAGATGGGCGAAGCAATATTGAATGAACTTCCAACTTACAAAGTCCGAGGCCTTTTTGAGGTCAATTTTGATCGTACATTCGGGGTTAAAATGCTTCTTACCACAACGGAGCAAGATTTCTTGGCAGACTAGGACATTATGTGAAAGCATGCGAAACCCGGGATAAAAGCATTTTGGGCACGATCAATAAGGCTGGGGAGGATAGGCCAGGTACTGTCAGCTAGGCATTTGGCAATATTGATTTTATAGATCATATTACAACTAGGATATAGGACGGAAATTAGGGGTGTTTGTTTGATTGGGATAACCTTTTATATTACATGCTAATTTTATAGAGGTTGATGTTAACGATGTATTTTAATTGAGCATACCGATTTTATTACACATATTGATAATCAATATGTTGATTTTTATGAACCTATAAATATGAATGTTGAACCTATCAAACATTGTTGACCTTGCTGAAATTTTAGATCTCTATGCCTTGAATACCAAATATAGGATGTTTGTTGATGAGCTTGCAAATTTTGTTGATCCTATTTGTGATGATGAACCGAAGGTGTTTGATTTAAAGCATGGTTTTACTAAGGATTCCTTATATGGTTATTGCTTATTTGATGAGAAGGTTCTCAAGGTTGATCAAATTGTTAAGGTTTATAGTACACCGATTTACGTCCATCGGTCCATGCATGTTTGGTAAGACACTTTGTTTGAATCTTTCGTCTATACAAGTACTTATATTTCTACGTTTGTTTTTAGTCATTTTTCTCTCCTAACTATTATTCATGAAGAGGGAGCAACAGTTAGCTATGTAACTTAAAAGTATATATGTATGACTTATATTTATTCAATTTACTTTACATACAGAATATCGAAGCCAATTGACCTAATGTAAGCCAGTTAACAAACTAACTAAGAATCATTACATTAATTGCTGCTAATTAACGAACTAAAACACGACATATCTAGAGTGATCAAGGGTTTCATTCTTCATTTTCAACTACCACGATCTTCTTGCCTCCTTTCCTCTCCTTGATCTTGTTCTTGAATTCTTGGTTTGGAAGAGAAATTGTGTGGTTGATGATGATGATGATGTGTGGATGTGTTGCTGAGCTTGGGAGCCAGCTGAGAGTGTGGTGTTGATCAATTTTTTTGCTTAGATCACAACAGTAGGTAAGCTCCTTTCTTCTCTTCTTCTTTCTTTGATTCCTTTCTTTTTTCCTTAGCTTAGAATTTCCACAAGTTTAATCTTGTGTTAGATCTCCTAGGATACATATTGATGTTTGTATGTATATATATGTGTATGAATGTGGTTGTGGAATGATGAAGACGTGAATTCATCACGTGAAGAGTCGAAGAAAAGTTGGGGATCACGTTCTGCACTCTCGCCGCCCCCGCGCCAGTGAGCCGCCCCGCGCCAGTGAGCCGCCGCCCTTGCGTGACTGTGTCACCACACCCGCGTTTCAGCGCCGCCGCCCCTGCGGCCACGGTCACCGCCCTTGCGTGGGAGTGCCGCCGCGCCTGCGCCTGCCGTTGCTTCGCCCCTGCGTCCCTCTTGTCACGCAGGTGCGTCTTGTACAAGATCTACCTAGAGTGTAGAGATCCTTTCCTTTCCTAGTATGAGCGGGTTAGTAGCATGCTAGGTATATGTATGAGGATGATTATGATATCGAGATGTGTTGGTTATGGCTTTGAGGTTTAGTAGATTATCGAGGTTTATAACTTGGATTTGATCTTTATGGACCCCTTGGGTCTAGGTGTGACCCTTTTGATTGATAGGAGATGTAATATCTCTTTATGCCTTGTTATTAGGCAGTGATGTTCTCCGGATAGGAGCTGATTGTGTAGAGAGTATTCCGAGGTTGAGGTAAGTCCGTAGGACTTACTTAGCTACCATCCTTATATTGGATGTATGCATGGGTGGTGTGTGATATATGCTTGATAGCATGCGATGTTGATTATTACCGACCTATGGTTTAGTGATCGCCCATTGTAGGGCCGTGATAACTTGCCCTTTCATCCCGCTGGGAGTCTGGGAGGTTCTTTGTAGGCAGGCCAGATCTGTTAACGGTTCGGACACTCTCCACTCCCATAGGGTATACGGGGAGGTGTTCCAGGCACCACTCCAGCTGGCTATGGGACCCAGAGGATTATATATTCCTCGTGTCACATATATTCATATTCATATATATACGATTTGAGTGTTGGAATATATGAAGATAATTAACCGGGTAAATGTGTGACAGCATGATTATGTGTTTATGATTCCTTGACTTGTGTTTGTGCTTATGTTGTATCTTATATATGAATGGTTAGCTAACGGTTTTATACCGTGTTGTAGATGCTTTGCAGGTTAGGAGAACTGCAGAGTGATTCACATGGAGTGATCCGCTGAGGGCTCCGTACACTAGGGTTGTATGCAAGGGATATGGGATGATTTTATGATGTATGGATACATGTTTTGGTTGTACTCAGCGGTATTTTGTAAACCTTTTGATATGTATATATTATGGTTTGATATTTGGTTTTAATCTATTTGTGCCTTGTTGTAAGATCCAGTGAACTTGTTGTCAGGCTAGGGTCAGGATCCATTGTGAGATCCTAGCCTAGTAGCGCCCCGAGTCCTACGGATTTGGGGTGTTACACTGATGATATCATTCCCTTCTCTGACCCCGACATATCGGACTTTGTCTTCAAATGGAACCTATCCCTCATTGGTGGCCCTATAGGCTCCAAAATACCATTCAAACATATGGAGCGATTCATCAGAACCGCCTGGATCGGTATCTCCCCCCCGAAGATCCTTCTCAACAAACATGGAATTTTCGTCTTTCAGTTTGATATCGAAAGTGACCTTGTTCTACAATCGGGGCCTTGGATGATGAACAATCTTTACCCACTTATTCTCAAACGATGGTCTCCCGGAATGGCGCTCTACCTTAGTTGTCTCAGCAACATCCCTGTTTGGGTCAATCTACAGATCAGATGTCCGCTTTTGGTCTAACCATATGCTTGCTCGCATTGCCTCCGCTATTGGAAACCCCATACTCACTGACCATCTTTCTGCTAATCAAGAGAGACTTTCTTATGCAAGGGTTCTGGTTGAAATTTCTGCTAATCACGAGTTGCTTCGCGAGGTCATATTCCAAGGCCAAAACGTTGAAACTATCCGCCATGAACTCATCTACCCTTGGCTTCCAGTGCATTGCAAAATCTGCAAAAACTTCGGCCACTCTTGTTCTAACCCTAATCACCCCACACAAAAAACCTGTCCATCTCCTACGACCCTTGATCATACCCGCCCAAAAAATTCAAAAACTACACATCAGTGAAAGAGCCGCATTAAACCGCCTCCCTCTTTGTTGGGCCCTTTACTACCCACGCCTCCTGATTCCCAAAAAATCTCACCAGCACACTTTCCAAACAATTGTCTCTCTTGTTCTCTTCCCAACGGCATCCATTTTGATCAGCTGCCTAATCCTATTCCCCATATTGAAACAATCCTTTCCAATATCCTTCCAAACCCCTCCTCTCTTGCGCCGCACATCGCCAATGAACCTTCTATTCCCAACCCTGATCCCAAAATCTGTCATGATGTTCTCTGTCATGCTACTGATCCCAAAACCCATGATCACCTTGGCAAGTGCCCTCTCCCCTCCAATAATCAAGTTTCCATTGAATAGCATCTCTATCTCAAGTTGGAATATCCGTGGACTTGGCACCTTCCCCAAACAAGCCTCCATTCGTAACCTTGTCAAAACCTTTAACCTTGATGTCCTCACTATTCTTGAGACGAGACTCCATCACAACAAACTCGTCAAACTCAGTAACCATCTCCTACCCAAGTGGGCTCATATCTCTAACATCCATCACCATCATAATTGCCGTATATGGTTATGGTGGAACCCTTCCACCATAATCACCACTCCCATCTTCATCAACGATCAACTCATCCATGTCCGAATCACCAACAGAAACCACAACTCCTCTTTCCTCGCATCCTTTGTGTACGCTACCAATGATGACAATGCTCGTCCTCTTCTCTAGCAACATCTTGAGGCCCTCAGTTCTACTGTGAATGAGCCTTGGTCTATTCTTGGCGACTTCAATGTAGTTCGTTCTTTGAATGAGAAACTCAATGAATCCCTTGGTCATCCCAACTCCATTAGCCCAGAACTTGATGACTTTATGTCCAATTCTTCTCTCGAAGATCACACCTTCTCTAGATGTCATTTTACTTGGAACAACAAAAGAGTTGACGGAACCCGCACTTGGTGCAAACTTGATAGAATTGTTTGCAATTCCCTTTGGAATGCTTTTTACCCAAACTCCACTGCCTCTTTTTCCAATCCCAACATCTCTGACCACTCATCAGCAATTCTCCACACAACCTCCTCTAAACTAAAGCTTCACAGACCATTCCGCTTTAACAATGCTTGGTGCCTCCATGAGGAATTTATCAACACTGTTAGAGATGTATGGAACGTTGATATCCAAGGTAACCATATGTATAGAGTTATTGCCAAGCTTAAGTTGCTTAAGCCTAAGCTCAAACGCTTCAAAAGCCCACACTTGAAACTCTCGAAAGCAAAGTTAACGAGCTTCGGCTCTCCTTGGACTCCATTCAACACCAACTCCAGGATAACCCCTCCAGTCTTCCTCTTCAACTTCAAGAATCCAATACAATTCAACGCCTTACCCAACTTTTGGCCTCCCTTAACATCACCACGTCCCAACTCGCCAAACTCGAGTGGATCAAGTTTTATGACCAGTGTAGCGCTTACTTCTTTCGTCAGATTAAAATCAAAAGGGGTTCAGCCAACATCTCCTCCATCCTTGATCACGATGGAACCACCCTTACATCTCACCAGAACATCTCTTTAGCCTTCATCAATCACTTTACTCACCTACTTGGCACAACCACCACTACATGCCCGTTAGATCAACATCACATCTCTCTCGGCCCGCCTATCTGCGCTTCTGACGCTCTTGATCTCTGTAGGGAGGTCACTAGTACTGAAGTCAAAACTGCACTCTTTGGCATTGGAAATAATAAAGCGCCTGGACCGGACAGTTTTAACTCCTACTTTCTCAAGAAAACTTGGGACATTACGGGCTTTGACTTCACCATGGCTATAAAAGATTTCTTTTCTTCCGGTAAGATCCTCAAACAAATCAATCACTCCTCCATATCTCTAATACCAAAGATCGCCAATCCCACCACTACAGACCCATATCCTGTTGCTCTACTCTTTACAAAGTCATCGCTAAGATCCTTGCCAACCGCCTCAAAATTGTTCTCCCTCTATAATCGGCCCTACCCAAGGTGCTTTCATTGCAGGACACTCAATCCGCCATAACACTATCCTTAGCCATGAACTCCTCAAAAATTATTCCCACAAGTCCATCTCCCCTCGCTGCACAATGAAAGTCGATCTTTGTAAAGCTTTTGATAATGTTAGCCATTCATTTCTTCTACACCTTCTCAAAAGCCTTGGTTTCAACAGCACCTTCATATCATGGATAAAAAACTGCATCTCCACGGTTAATTACTCCGTTAATATTAATGGAGTGTATGAATGCTTCTTCTCAGGCAAGAAGGGTCTCAGACAAGGCTGCCCCCTCTCTCCCTACCTTTTCTCCATTGTCATGGAGTACCTCTCCCGTATCATCAAATCCAAAACTCAAAACCCAAATTTCAACTACCATCCCAAATGTCACAGGAATTTCATAACCCATCTTACCTTCGACGATGACATCCTGCTCTTCTGCCGAGGTGATACCATCTCAGTACAAATCCTCAAGTCTGCTCTCGTTGAGTTTGGTACGCTTTCTGGACTGCATACCAACTGGGACAAACCGTCAATCTTTTTTGGTGGTACTAATGTCTACGACTAAGCATCCATTGCTTCTCAAACGGTTTTCACCATTGGTACGCTTCCCATGACATATCTTGGGCTTCCTCTAGGCTCAAACAAGCTTAAACTCTCAGACTATGCACCCCTCATCCACAAAATCACCACAAAAATCAACTCCTATGCCTCTAAACAGCTCTCTTATGCTGGAAGACTTCAGCTAATCCAATCCGTTCTCTACGGTATTCAAAACTACTGGTGCAACATTTTTCTCTTCCCTGTGTCAATTGCTGGAAAAATAAAAAGTCTTCTTAGAAACTTTGTATGGTCAGGAGCTAGTACTGGTCGGCGTAACTTGGTAGCTTGGGACAAGACTTGTCGCTCACACGCAGAGGGTGGGCTTGGACTCAAAGAAATCCTATCCTAGAACAAGACGTGCCTTGCTAAGCTCATTTCCGAACTGAATGACACCAACATCAGCAGCACAAGCCTTTGGATTCAATGGACTAGATCCTACCACCTCCGCAACCACTCCATTTGGAATGCCCCTTACTCCTCTACCCATAGCTGGATATGGCGCTCTATCCTTCAAGTCAGAGACACTCTCCTTAACATAGTCCCACAACCCATCTTATCCTCCCGTCTCAACACCCAAAACAAAAACCAAAATTCTTCTTACCTCTATAACCTCCTCAGACCTCCTGGACCGACTCTTACCTGGAACCTTATCATTTGGGGGCACCTCCATACTCCGAGATGCAGTTTTACTTCTTGGCTTGCCGCTCTTGATAAGCTACCCACCAAATCTCGCTGCTTCCTTTGGGGAATCACCCCCACCAACTCTTGCCCTATATGTAACTGTGCCGAGGAAACCATTGATCACCTACTTCACTGCCCAACCTCAAAAACAACTCTTGACACCATCCTCAACTGGCTCCACGTTTCACAAAGGTTAAACACACTGCTTGGTTAGCTTGATTGGTTCTCTTCTTCAACCGCTAATACCAACTGCTTCAAAGTCCAAATTACCATTGCCACCTTCACCTCCTTCATCTACTTTACCTGGAAAGCAAGAAATGACCATATCTTCAACAATCTCCCGGTCAATGCAAACACCACAACGCATTTGATCAAATCCCACATGAAGCTCCGTGTGAAATCTACCTGGACCCACCACTCCCCCTCTACACAACGTTGGATATCCTCTCTTGGCCTGGATTAGCTCTGAACTCCTCTTCCTCTTTCGAGTTGTCCACTGTCCAAATCTACAATCACTACTACCTCACTCTCATGTACTCTGATTTTTTTTAGTCCTCTTTGTATCTCTCTTCTCTCTTGTAACTCTTCCTATTCTTTTAAACACGTAACTTTTGGTTCAAAAAAAATATATAGTAATCAATGATGTGAACATTTGACCGCGACAAAAACAAAAAAACAATCTCGCATGCGTTGAAGCAGTACGTCTACGGTCTACTCCTCTAGAACTTCATACACGTCAACTTACTTCCATAATTTTGCAGTCTGATATTGCTGCTTCACTACTCTTCGTCCTTTGACTATCATGTAAATTACGTGTTAAAATCATTATCTTTTATAATCTAATTGATTATTGTTTCGAAGATCTAGATAAAAGCTTGAAGGATTTGATGCGTTCTTACGCTCCTGATACGACTCACTTACCTTTTGGAGGTAAGGTTATAGTATTCATTTTAGACAAATTTTGCTTGTTATTGCTGAAGGAAGGAGGGAGGATATTGTTTGTTCTTCTATAAATTCTTCATATTTGTAAGAACACTACAACCTAGGTGTTAAGGTTGACAAAGAATAGAGCGGATCTACTAGATGTCCAACGAGCAAAAGATTTTTTTGAGTGCATTATACGGATAGGAGATGTAAAGAAGGTGATGATGTGGATGGAGGATCAACGGTGAGAATTCCTTCAGATCTAGTAATCACGGATGGAACGGATTATTTGGATGCTATTGTTCGTTCTACTTATCCTTTGTTGTCTAATGGATTACCCCCCACCCAACTACTTCCGAGATAGAGCAATCCTAGCTCCTAAAAATGAAATAGTTGAGAAGGTGAATACTCATATTTTGACTTCTATTGAAGATGAGGAGACAACTTACTTAAGTTCACACTCTATTTGTCATACATAAGGCAGTGGATCATACGACTAGACTGTATATTCCAGTGAGTTTCTAAACAGTATTAAATGTTCAAGGTTTTTAAATCATGAATTGATTTTGAAGATTAGTGTTCCAGTTGATGAAAATATGGATAAGTATGTTGGCTTGTGCAATGGTACCAGACTGATTGTTACTTAGACTTAGATAACACATTATTGAAGCGGAGTTCATTACGTGATAACCATTTTTATCATGTGTAGAATCTTTTCTTATAATTTTTATTATTGTGATAACTGGAAATTTTCATTTCCAATACCAGTAGCGTAACGGAATTTTATTTATTTATTTATTTATATTTATTTATTTTATTTTATTTTTTCGAAAACCGACTCGAGTTACCGGTAAACGAATCGAACAATGACCTATCTTTACTAAGTAGGAGAGTGCCAGCCCTTTTGTTGCTTTATTTCTTCAGCCTTGGGCCATGAAAAACGCAGCCCAATCCACCCTTCTATTCGGCCGTACAAGTCAGGCGGCCCATCATCTTCTTCGCTTCTTCAAATTGAACACCTGAACCTTAACCATCTCCTTCTTTCTCGGCAGAATCTTCGCAACCACGAACCAGAGTTTTGCTGCCCCTTGCACGCCAACAACGCTTCGTGAACTGCTTGGCTTCACGCAATAAGGCCGGCATGGGTGACTATCAAACACAACAGCCTTCTCGAGTACCTTCCTTCTTCGATCGGCGACGAACCAGGCAAGCAGAACATTGGTGTTACAGGCGGACGGAGAACCACCTTGTCCCTGGTCGGCATTGGCGACGGCTAGGTGAGATTCATAGAACTTCCTTGGTACCTTTTCTACTCCATTGTTGTACGGGAACTTCTCACTAACCTCGTAACCTTCCTGCATCGAGTCGATAACCACAACGTGTAGCAGATAGAATCCTTGCCGGTGTGCCAACCCCAATCTTCATCCTCTGGGACTAGCAACGACGGGAACTAGAGACACCTACGCTCTCTATCCGTTCTTCTCTCCCTACCGCTGTTTCTGTCAGAACCGGTAAGTTATTCTTTCTTCTTGTTCTTCCTGGCATCTTCTTCGTGTGGCTGAACGTATTAGCGTATCCAGGCTTGTACCACGTGAGACGAGGGAAGTTGTGATCGATCGTGCCTTGGTTCTGCAGTGGCTTTGTCCAGGTTAGAACCTTTCTTCCTTGTGCCTTGCGTACCTTCTCAGTTGGTTAGTATTATGGATCAAGGGTTACATTTGAGCAGTAGGTTTTAGAGACTTAGAAAAATCGGACTTGGATCTAGTGGTTGTTGGCTTTAAGGAGAATTGTTGTCATGGGAATTGAACCCGGGTTGTTGGTCTCCTTATTTAATTTGAGTGATTGTCTGCAGTGAGACTCGAACTCATGACCTCATGAAATGCTAGTTTAGTTTGCCCTGAAACTGTGTTGTATAGCTGACTTTGGAACGAAGTTTCGTTACGTTAGAGTCATGATCCACCGTTGAATTTTTAGTTTGATATAGTCGGATATATCTAGTTTATCGTATTAAAATTTGAGAAAGATCCAACGGTCGGATCTAGATTTATAAGCTTCCAAAGTTGACCCGGAAGCTAGTTTTGAGAGTTAAGGGTGTATGAAGACATCTTTGGAATTTTGTAGTAAGTTTATGAAAGGTTGTTTATGGATTTCGTTTGTTCTAGCCAAGAGTAGGTATGATCTAGTATGTATAAATATTTTCTTTGGAATTGTTGGAGTTTAGTACGAGGTACTTTTGATAGGTCAAAGTTGAGTGCTTGGTGTAGTTTTGGAAAGCGAGTTTGGATTTAGAATGTGAGTTTGAGCAAACCCTCAAACTTGCTTAGAGTTTTGAGGTTTAGTAAGTGTTGTTGAGGTATAAAGTAGACTTGGAACCAGTTTGGGCACTTTTTGGAATTTTCCAAAAAGTGAGGGGCGTTTTGGTAATTTTCACTAAAGTTAGTTTTTTCTCGTTTTTCGGAGCTGAGAACTTACTCACTAGTATAACAGCCTTCTAGAAATCTTGTAAGCCTTAGAATGTGTTTCTAAATCGATCTTTCTTGATCAGGTAGTGGATAGTGTTTGCACGAGCGGACAATAGTTAGTGATGGCTGGACGACGATCTGTTCAGGTAAGTCTTATGGACTTGCTTAGCTGATGATAATATATGAGTGTATGCTATGTGGTGGTGTGTGTTTATTGTTTTAATGGGAATTGATTAGACGACGTTATAATTTAATGACACCCAAGTGTATGATAACGGGTCGTGGTATCACTGCCCAACACTGTAAGATGACTGGGAAGGCTCTCTGCGACCAGACCGTACGGTATACGGTAGATATGCATTGGAACCATTCCGTTCGGTATACGGGGACAGAGGCGAGGGTCGATGGGATCCTCGTGCCACAATTGAAGTTGAATTAATAATGAAGAATCACTTAATGAAAAGATAAAATTTGGTTTGTGTGTGTTTTTCTGATGTGTGTTATGTGTGTGTGCGCTATATAGATATCCTTATATAATTATTGTTAGCTAACGGTGAAAACCGATGTTGTAGACCTTGCAGGTTAGCCGCATTGAGGGAGCCGGAGAGTGTGGTCAACCGGGGTTTTCATATCTTTTCTTTTCGTCTTTGAGTCCTTTCGGGTTGTTGAATTTGTTTTTCTTTTACTTGTGTTGGATACTAGTTCTAGGTCGGCTGATATACTTCTTCTTGACATTCATGCATTAATAAAAGTATTTTCAAGCTTTACCGGTTTCTTTATGGGTCTTGTTGTAAGATTTTAGTTAAGTTGTTGTTCAGCTAAGGTCGGAACCCACTGTGAGGTCCTAACCAGTAGCATTTCGGGTTCTCAGAATTCGGGGTGTTACAATTATTTACCGAATAATTATTGATTTTTATTATGTATTTGTTAAGTTTATATAATAAGCTTTGTTATTCATAAAGCTTTTTTAACAAACTTTGATTACCCTAATTATTTTCTAGGGTATATATCCATACAAGTTCCGTTACTTTTGTAAATTCAACATCTTGCTCAACGATTTTCATGTTGTTTTTAAAGGGATTTTCATTAATTCTCCCTGTTTGCAGGAAGCGAAACGTATTATGTATAACGAAACCCAAAAGAAGAAGAGGTATGTGAACATTACCGACAATAAATTAATTTATATGATGATTCCGATCACTAACTTATATTTGTGCAATTTTCAATTAGATGATATGGATTTCTTACGCCATGCTCAATTTTTTATACCATTAAATCTTGTGGGAGGGTTTTAATCGCTCCTATTCTCATTTTGGATGTCAAAGAAATTTTATATTTTGAGAGCCCAATTGCAAAAAAAATTATACCATTGAATTGTCTATGCTGTATAAAATAAGGCCGAGAAAATATGTTTTAGATATTGGAAATAATTATGTTTATATAAAAATAAAACTAGAAAAGAACTATTTTTACTCCACAAAAGTTCAATTTATTATTCTTTTTATCAAATAATGGAAAATATTTTATAATTTATTCTACCTAATCAATGAACTAAATCTGATTAATTTTTTTTTATATGACAACTTCATGTTGAAAAAGGACAACAAGTGTGCATCCATTCGTTGGACGAGACTCCTGAATGGGCGTATTAAAGGTTGTGGTACGGTTTGAACATATTCAAAAATGTCGTCATTAACAATCGGACATGTATGCTTCCTCAATGTCGGATATACGTAGGTCTCTAAATACCCGCGAATGACATGCTTTCCGCCAAAGTCTAGCACCCGGTCTTCATATGACATGAACTTCACATCTTCAAGCCCTCATATTGTCAAATGTGCACGTAAGAGTTGGACTATCTACAAGCTAGATATTAAAGGGTTCTTGGCGGAGCATGTTTTTAGATTAACGTATCAATCACTACTCTCTTCAAGGGCTCATAATAAACATGAGTCACTAGAAGGTCCTCGGCGGATAGTAGAAATATGTCGATAGCCATTCCGTCCTAGATTGTTGATCACCTAGTGTGAGAAGTATTCCCGTCTATACAAGCTCCGTAATAACTTGGACATATTGAAGCGTTATCCCTAGCTATCTTGTCCATAACATGTGAAAGTTGTTCATCTTGGTGTGTAAGTTCTCAACGAATGCATGTATGAATGAATGATCAGTCCCAAAGAATGAAGGTCCTCTAAAGTCGTATGGTTGCCACCGTCGGGCCAAACCGAAACATGAATGTGCATCGTTGAGATCTCCAGGACGCGCCACACATTTTCTTGATCGAACCAAGTCGTCTCATGACATTTAGCGTCTGGTCATCGTCCTAACGATAACAAAAAAATCATGTTATCTTAAAGAATCAAATAAAGGAGTATTAATACCATACTTTGTTGATCTATATATATCACACTAGTTATGTGCTCTGCATAACATGTCAACACATTTGGGATAGCCGCGAACACCCGTGTCAGGTGTCCAGGGATAAGAGGGGCAGGATGAGGCTTGAAAATACCTACCACGTATTAAACTACCTCGGTAATAAATGCCTCATAATGAGGCTCGTGAGCAACAAACTTGGGTATAAACTTACGAGTAGCATATGTGTGCTCCTTGGAAACCTCAATAGGTGCTTGCTCCATCACGACATTTGCATCTCTAAAATCATCAAGATGTTGATCATTCTCCAACTCTGGATTATACCCCTCCACGTGTGATATCGAGGTTTGAGGACTAGAATTGAAGCAGATGCAACGATAATTCTCCAACTCTGGTTTATACACCCTGCGTGAATGGGAGAATATGCCTAAATGAGAGCCTCCGCCTTAGTGGGAGCGGAGGAGGTGGCATCCTCGACAACCATACGAACTGGAGCACGTTGGGGCTCTCGATGAACATATGTCATCACCCGACTCCTCTATCGGTTTCTCATCCGGATATTACTTATTGCTAATGATTTTTTTTTTATTAAAAAACTTCTTAAAATAATTGTTTTACCACAAATATTTTTAAGAAATCACCTTATGAAACGAGAACTACACGCGTCACCAAGCGCGTGGTGACACACACCTTGGGACGCACCAATGATGTGCTTCGTGACGTCATCTTCTTCGCGAATTCCGTCAATGGCCCACCCGCTCGAACCCGGAAAAACTTTTTTTTTAAACTACTAAACCCGAAAATTCAAATACATCCTAAACCAACCAATTTCACTAAATCTACACCAAATCACATAAATTTCAATAAAAGAACGTTAAAAAAACACATATTTTTATTAAAAAAACCCATTAAAAAATCACATCTAATGGAGTCAATCTACATTTTTACCTTTGCTTTGCATCTGGTTGTGGATCTACATCATTCGAGTCCCGATCTATTGCCCGTAAACATATTTGGAGAAGAAATCGTTTTTACATCTCGCGTCTCTGAGATTTTTTCTCTTCTTTTTGGAAGAGTGGCGGCCGCTTACAATATAGGGATTCTCCCTAGACACAATAGTTTCATATTAAATTGGTGTAATATCCGTGCCTTGCACGGAATTCGATAAAAAAAATTACGATATCATATATTATTTTTATAAATTAAATTTGGTGGCATCAAATTTGTAAAATAACTTTAAGGAAAAATGTGATTTGATTTGGGTGAAGTAATAAGTAAATTAATGGTCGCATTATTATTCGAAAAGTATATTTGATTTTATAAAAAGATAAGGGCAATATTATTTGCCTATATTAATAAAAATAGTTGGATAAGCTTTTCTCTAATTTCTTTAAATATAGATTAGGCATAGGATATAATATATATATATATATATATATATATATATATATATATACTTTAATATTTTGACTAACATTACATTAATTTTATATAGTTATCAATTTGAGAGGAAATATTAGTTTATTTCTCCTTTATAAATTGATTTTAAGAAAAGTATATTTCTCCTCTATAAATTAATATTAGTTTACATATTAGTTTACATATTAGATATCTTATCGAAGCGAAATAAAGTAGGATCAATTTCATTTTTAAATGATAATAAGTATATCATCATCTCTATTAATAAAAAATATAAAAATATAAAAAATGATGTGACACAACCTAAAAACGAAACATAAAAGCTTAATATGTATGACATGCGACAAAATCAGATGTGACTTAACGTGAAACTCACAAGTGACCTAAATTTTTTGCTTTTAGTATTATTCATTAGATGGTAGATTATGGACGTAAATAAAATCAATTTATCTTCACTTAAAATAATAAATAAATAAATAAATAAGAAGTTGTTGAACTTAACGAGAGAAAAGATTTTCGAAGTAGTAGGGATTATTTTATATAAGTTCAAAAGTTAAGGTTAATATGTTTAATGTATTATATGGAAAAGATTAGTTAAAAGTAATAATATATTTATAAAAATATCTTCTTTTCTTCTGAAGAAAAAAAAAATATTCTTTTCTTACTCAAAAAAAATCTTTCTTAAATTAAAATTAAAGATCATATATATATATATATATATATCTAATTGCCCTGTTAACGATCTTCTGAATTTCGTACTCTTTCGAATTTCTAGGGTTTCGCCGTTTTCCCAATCTTGACTCTGTTGATCGCAACATCGAATTCGCTACCTTTTTCCTCGAATTCCACGTTTGGTTCTTATTTGGTGGTTTAAGAGTTGCTGCTTTCGATTGAAGAATTTCTCTTCAATCTTTGTTCGTTTCAGTTCCACCGTGGACTTGGTTTGTTCTTTTCAAGGGTTTTCTGCTTAGGATGGTCTCTTCAGAGGGTTTTGGTGCAATGCCGTCTGCTACCTTGACGGTGAGCAGGATGGGATGACGAACCCACTTTCGTTGACGGGCCTCACCAAGGGTGATTTGAAAAAGACTCGCGAATTGAAAAAGGATTGTGTCCTACTACGTGGTTTTGGATGGGTTTACTGCCTTTTTACCATCAAATAAGGTTATTGATGTATTTCTTGCGCTTAATTTTCAGTTTATGGTCGATGCTGGACTCTATGAGAGACAAGACGAAACTGCTAAGAGGGAGGATGTTCTTTTTACCATTAAATAACCTTATTTGGTTCATTTCAAAAAAAAACTTTATTTGGTGGTAAAAGGCAGTAAACCCGACCAAAACCACGTCGTATGACACAAACCTTTTCCAATTCGCGAGTCTTTTTCAAATCACCTTTGTTGTGGCCCGTCAAAGAAAGTGGCTTTGTCATCCCATCCTGCTTCCCCACCGTCGAGGTAGCATGCGGCTTTGCACCAAAACCCTCTGAACAGACCATCCTAAGCAGAAAACCCTTGAAAAAAACAACTCAAGTCCACGGTGGAACTGAAATGAACAAAGATTGAAGCGAGATTCTTCAATCGAAAGCAACAATCTTTGAACCACCAAAAACATGTGAAAAAGTATGTAAATTGACGTGTATCTCAAATTTGATTGGCTACATTGTTACAAAAACACGTGAAAAAATAACATTTTTTTTTTACTGTAGATATGTGATCTATATTTCGGTTGAAACTCACTTCTCATTCACGATTTTATTTGATACTATCTCGGAATTATTGAATTGATCTTTATCAAAATTTAATTTTGACATTAACTTCTTATTCACGTTTTATATTTTTCAATTTAAATTCCAATTAATAATTAATTTTGTAACACTCCGAATCCGTAGGACTCGAGGTGCTACCGGGCTAGGATCTCACAATGGATCCTGACCCTAGCCTAACAGCAAGTTCACTGAATCTTACAACAAGGCACCGATAGATTAAATACAAAACATCAAACTGATATAAAAGTATCAAAAGGTTTATACAACGTGCTGCTGAGTACAAACAAAACATAAATATATACATGGCCAAAAGATCCCATATCCCACGAGGACGACCCATTGTACGGAGCCCTCAACAGATCACCCTCTCTGGATCACTCTGCAGTTCTCCTAGCCTGCAAGAGATCTACAACATATAAAACCGTTAGCTAACCATACACACATATGAGATGAGCATAAGCACAAGCACACGTCAGAAATACCAAACACCTCATCATGATATCACACATTTACCTAGTTTATCATCTTTATAAATATAGTCCAACACTCAAATCATATATATAAATATCAATATGAATATATGTGACACGAGGAATATAACCCTCGCCTCTCGGTGGTAATGCCAGCTGGAGTGGTCAACCGGGACGACTCCTCCGTGTACCCTGAGGGAATGGAGACAGTGCCCGTTCCGTGTACCAGATCTAGATGTTCCGCAGAGAACCTCTCAGTCTCCCATAGGGATGAGTGGGCAAGGTTGTCACGGCCCTACAATGGGCAGTCACTAAACCATAGGTCGGTAATAATAAATCCTCACATGCTATCAATCACATATCAAACACCACTCATGCACACATCCAATATAGGGATGACAGCTAAGTAAGTCCTATGGACTTACCTCAACCTCGGAAGTCTCAAACCCAAATGGCTTCAACTCTAGAGATCAACAATGCCTAGTAACAAGGCATAACAACATATATCAAACTTATATCCATCACAGGGTCATACCTAGACCCAAGGGATCCATAAGGATCGTATCCTAACTCATAAACCTCAAAGCCATAACCGGCATAAACGATAACGTACTCAACCTCATTCTAATCTCAAACACGTACCTAGCATGCCACTAAACCGCTCATACTAGGAAAGGAAAGGATCTACCCAACTCTAGGTGGACCCGGGACAAGACGCACCTGCGTGACGGAAAGACGCAGGGGCGGAACAGGCAACCCGCAGGCGCGGCAATGCTCGGCCGCAGGCGCGGTGACAGCGGCCGCAGGCAAGCGCAGGCACGGGCGCAGGCGCTGTGACACGGCTCCCGCAGGGGCGGCGGCTTCCAAGCGCGGGTGCGGTGACAAGGTACCCGCAGGGGCGGCTTTGTTGGACTGCGGGGGCGGCAACAGTGCAGAATGTGATCCCGCGGTTCCTCTTCGGCTCTTCACATGATCAACTCACGTCTTCTTCATTCCAAAGTCACACACATACATATACATACATAACCAACATCAATCTACATCAACATACATCTAATCCTAAGCTAGGAAGAGGAATCAAAGGAAGAAAGAAGAGAAAAAGAAGAAGACATACCACACTTGTGGTCCTAGGCTGCAAAGAGGATCAACAACCTCATCAGCTAGCTCTCAAGCTCAGCAACAACCTCTACCATCATCATCATCATCAACCATACACAAAGCCACACCAAAAATCTTCCAAACTCTAAGGAAACCAAGAAGAAGGAAGCAAGAAGGACGTGAAGGCAGTTGGGAAAGGGAATGAAGATGCTTAGCAAGCCAAAGCAAAGGAATTAGGTTAAGGAAGTGAAAGAGTAAAGCACGGGGCAAAGGTCAGCAAACCCGGCTGCAGCAGCAAGATACCGCAGGGGCGGGTCTCCGGGCCGCAGGGGCGGGTCTCCGGGCCGCAGGGGCGGAACAACAGAGGAGCCGCAGGGGCGGCTCCACGAACCCGCGGGGACGGCTAAGGCCAAAACGGCTCCCTAAGAGTAAGGCTCTTACAAATTTTTTTTAAAGAAATTTGTGCTTCGATAACACCCTAATAATCGGTTTACAAATTTATTTTTGTACCAAAATTTCCGAATATTTGCTTTATAAATCTCTGAATTTAAAATAATTATTAATTTAAATCGAATAAAACAAAATTTCAAATTTAAAAATCTTTTGGCTGAATAATCAATATCTATCTATATACTAAAGCAGTCCGTGAACTTACACGTGGCACAGTCTGGTAAATCCACGTCGTTAAATTTACGCGTGTCAATCTTTTGTTAATCCAGGTCCCACCATGTTTAAATAAATTATTTAAAATATTTAAGATTTTGCAATCAAAAATTTTAAGAAAAACAAAATTCCTTTTTAATCGATTAAAATCTTTAAAACCTTTATCTTTTTAAATTGTTGATAACCAAATTTTTTTCATCAGATAGCTACGTTTTTTTTATCAAAATTCGATTAAATCTACTAAATCTAAATCGTTGATTAACCATTTTTTTTTATAAATAGAATAAATGTAATACCCGGAAATTTTAATTTTCGGAAAACGCTACTCGCGTTATCAAGTTAATCGAACAACCGATTATAACCGGTTATAGTTTCTTAAACTTTCCTTAAGGGCCTAACCCTTACCTTCCCTAATGTGATTCGTCGGCCCATAAACTAACCCTCCTCTACCGGCCCACTACCTTTCCCTCCTAACTAGCAAATGATGCTTCCCGGCCCAGTGATACATGCCCAGTAAAACAATGACCCACGTTTAATTCCAAGCCCGGCAAGATGAACGTCCCTGGACTGCCTTCTTATCCACAAAAGTCGACAAAGGAACCGTACCAATGCTGCCTTGTAACGGCTTGTACTAGCCTCTGCCTATGTTACCATGGAGGGGACCAGTCTCTAACAACCTGCTAGCTAGCACCGAGGCTATCAACGCGGCTACGCTTACCTTTCTTCACTCCCCTCCGCAGTCATCTTCCTCCTTTGCCCTCTTCATTTCACCATTCCTCCCTCTTCCTCCTTGAGCAACCATAGCTCCTCCTCTCTTCTCCGCGGGACTATGCAGCAAGGCACCTCCGACTCTCTTCAAGTACGCAATAAACTTGAGTAGCACCGGGAGAGCAAGGATCATCCTCCTCCACCGCGGATCCGAGCAGGCACGAGCTGCTCCTTCCTTCCTCCTGGGTGAAACAGCAACAACGCCCTATGATCCTTCCACAGTTGCTCCCATCTCCTCCCTACTTCGGTCGCCACGAGCAAGCCCCGCTCCTTCTTCAGCCAGACAGTAGCAGCAAGCCTTCCACATAGATCTGGGCAAGCAAGTTTGGGAACGAACTCTCCTCAGAGGAATATCACGCAACAGGGACTATGACCCTTCCTTCGAGCTGAGCGAGAGCGGCGAGCCCTCCTCCTCCTTTCTTCACCACTAGTCGGGCATGAAGACAGGCGAGCCAAGATCACCCCAATAGCTGCTACTCCTCTCTCTTTCTTCATTACCTTGTTTGGGGACCAATCGAGTGGTAAGAATCCTTCCTTCCTCTCCCCTTCATTGCTGTGTAGATCAAGAATGTATCTGAGCATGTTCATACCTCTATACTACCACAGGATCCCTGAAGAACCGACTTGTTGCTCCCTTGTGCTTGTGACACCAGATTCATTTTTCGAACCCATAAACTGCAGGAGCCAAGCGAGAGCTAGCTACCCCGTAGGAGTTGTTGGAAGTTCACAAGCAGCCCAACTTTACCTCCCTCTTGCTTAGTCTCGTGGAGTTCGAACGTGTGGGTAAGAACCACCGTTTCCTCTTCCCTTGTGTCCAATGTTTGTGGGTGGTGTTGTTGATAAATCTACCTCCTCCCGTAACCACACAGGAACTAGTAGTAATGAGTCTCTTTCCCCGATTCATGGGAGCCAATTTCTAGTTTTTGGCCATGTGCAAACCGTCACCTTTGGATACACTTTTGGGTACGTTTTACTTATATTCTATGGCTGATTTTTTGATATGTTGATATGAGATACGAGATACTATAACATGCTAAAATTTGAGAATGATCTAACGGCTGGATCGAAACTTATGATTTTCTAAAGTTGGTAGAAAATCAGTTTTCTGGACTTAGCATGTTGGAATGTGGACTTTGATGATTTTGTGTAGGATTGTGGTTTTGACTTTTAGATGTTTTGATGCTTCCCTTATATTGTAGTCATGACCTAGTATGCGTAAGAATTATTTCGGAATTTTTGAGGAACATTTGGTGTGGTTAAATCGAGGTCAAAGTATTGAGAAATCTAGGTGACATTTAATGCTTTCCTTAAGGATTTTCTTCTTATATCGGAAGTTCGGAAACCTTTAGAACTCCTTTAAGAGCGTTTAATGGATAATAGATGTGGTTAGACGTTTTTCGGAAGTTTAGAGACCCGTTTGACTGTTTTAGAAATTTTAAGGAAATTCGGGGTCAAAACCGTAATTTTCTTAAAAGTTAGATTTGGGTAAGTTGAGTTTACCTCACACCCGTTATGGTTATTTTAGGGTTGTGAGATTGGACATAGTTAGGTACTTAGACCCGTGTTGGGCACTTTTCGAAATTATAGGAAAGTTAGGGACATTTTGGTAATTTTGGAGATTTGGGTTTATAACTTCTTACGCTGCTGGAGAGTTAAGTAAACTCTTAGAAAGTTCGATGAGATATTTTCACCCCTAGATTTCCTAAGAATATATTATGAGTGTTCCCGGAAGCTTATAAATGTATTAATGGGTATGTTCCCCGTTTGATCAAGTATTGGATATTGTATGCGCATATAAACAATAACGGGTAATGACCTATCGTCTAGACGCTAGCGGGTAATGGCCGACCGTCGATTAGTTCAGGTAAGTCGTATGACTTACTTAGCTTCTATTCCTTGTATTAGCATGTATTGCTAAAGTTGTGTGTGTTGGGTGTTTATTAATTATAACTTGACTAGGATGACGTTACCTTTTATTAGACCCAAGTGTATGTATAACGGGCCGTAGCATCACTGCCTATTCACTGCCTAGGTTTGGGAGGATCTTTGTACCAATCCATACCGGTATACGGGGAGATACATACGAACCACTCCGGTTGGTGTTTGTACGGGGGCGACTTTCAGGAGATTCTCGTGCTACAAAATAAGTTGAACTAATAGAAGTGAACCACCTTAATTAAAGATAATAAAACGGTTTGAGTGTAGCATGCTGAGGTGTTTACTTTCCGCTTTATATGTGATTGTGTTTTAGTATACATTTTAATGCTTTGAATAGTTAGCTAACGGTTTTATACCGTCTTATGTTAGACGCACAGCAGGTTAGGACAGCTGTTGAGTGATCCGGAGTCGGTGGTCAGCTAGGTTACCGTACGAGGTAGTCAGGGCGTTGGGTTTTCTTTAGTTGCATGAGACTAGACTCGTTTCTTTCTTTTGGATTCTAGATCTTGTTAAACAGCTTATTTTCTTTACACACTTTTTGATCTCTTGCATGTTTTTAAATTTTATTTGGTTTTACTATGTTGTGCCTTTTGAAAGATTCAGTGAGATTGTCACCAATCTAGGGTCGGGACCCACTGTGAGGTCTTAACCCGTGACGCCCCGAGTTTCCAGAACTTGGGGTGTTACAATAAAATTTTTAAAAACGACTAAAATCTAAATCGTTGATAACGAAATTAAAGCTCTCCAAGTCAATCAAATCCTTTAACGTATTCCTCAGATCTCTTAATTTATTTTGATTCAATAAAAGAATCGTTGCCATAAATCTTAATTTATTTTTCGTTAATTATTTTGTTTGTGTGTTTTAATATATAACCATAAAATTAAAGATTATTTTATTTTTTGTACGTATATTTTTTCCGTTAACAAATTGTTTTTATTTGCTTTTTTCCTATAACTTTTTTTTGTGTTTGTGTGTTCCATTATGTAACCATGAAATTCAAGATTTAACTATTTTTTTGTTTTGTACGTAGAATTCTTTTTAGTTAACAAATTAATTTCTTTTTCTTTTTCCTTTAATTTTTTTTTATTTTGATTATGTAATCGGAAAATCAATATATCAATATATCAATATATACTACCAAACTAGAGAACATCTAAAACTGATTTGGCGCGGAGTGGGAGCAGTATTTTGAAATGGAGCTCCCGCAATTAACGCCACTATATTTTTTGAAATCCGTAATTAAATTTAAGTTTTTTGTATGTAGATTTTTTAGTGAACATATTAGTTTTGGTTGCTTTTTTCCTTAATTTTATTTGTTTTTTTTATAATGATTATGTAACGGAAAAATTGAAGAGCTATTTTCTAAAATTTTGTACGTAGATTTTTTAGTTTTTAAGATTTTAAATGATAAGCTTTTACTGCAAATTTTTTTGTTCTAAGAATTACGTAGGATTATCTTTTCTAATAAAATTATTTTTAATTATTAACCGTAAATCGATCTTGTATTTTTATTAAACTGTTTTAATTTTTAAGATTTTAAATGATAAACTTTCACTGCAAGTTTTCTTGATCTTTGTTTTTTCTCTATATATTTGTACGAGAGAAAAGTTAACCGGAGTTCACTTAGTTCTCATCTTCATCTACTTCCCTCGCTACCCTAACAATAAGTCGATTGGTATTGTTCTGTTCACTAGACCGTCTTCCCAAACCACTCGCCAAATTTGTTTAGATCATCTTCACCGTCTGTTTTAGGTCTATAAACCTAATTTTCGTCAAATCAGTTGTTTGATTGCAATTATCATTGATTTGTTACATATTAATTCGTTTTGTTAGTATGGCTCGAAACCTCCTTCTATTTGATTTTGTTTGTCTAACTCTATTTCTCCTTCTATTTGGCTTTGTTCGTTTGGCTCAAACTCTCATTTTGTTCCCACTATTCAAATATGAATAAGCAAGGAAGAACATAGGTTACATAGTCAACTTCAGGACGCCGTTGAGACTACAATGACATAGATGCAGAGGTATAATCTTTTCAATAAAATATATATGGTTGGCTCAAATTCTTTTGTTTTGCCTGATGTTCACCACCCGCCATCATTATGTAAGACTGTCTCTTCCTTTTGATTTTGTTCTTCAACATGTCCCTTATTATTAAATCTTTCCGTTTGATTTATGGTATATCATATGTTTGCTTCAATATTTAGGTAAGCATGATTTTCATACTTGTGCTTTGACACCGAATATTGTTCGGATATGATTAACTGTCATATATTGACTTTTTTTTGGGGCAACTATAATTTTCTAAAATATCAAAAATGTGTTCACTTTCATAGTATGCATGATGTATTAAACTAGATGTACAAAAGATTGTATGATTGACTCCATTTTTTTCCAGCTACTTTACTTTGAGCAAGAGGAGAATGGTGTATTGACTATTGAGCCTGATATTACATGTAGCCGTAATTTATTTTGGAATCAATTCTAAAATAGATTACTATGAATAAATTGCTCTAAGTTATTGTTGGGCCTAGATAGTAAGTTATGATTTGTTTCCCTTAATTTTTTGTGCTTTTTTCAGGAGCTTGATATATATTTGGTTGTTCCATTTGTAAGAGCCTTAGTCTTTGGGAGTCGGTTTTGGCCTTAGTCTCCCCCGCGGGTCCGTGAGGCCGCCCATGCGGCTCCTCTGTTGTTCCGCCCCTGCGGCCAGGAAGCCCGCCCCTGCAGTTTCTTGCGGCTGTAGCCGACTTTGTTGACCTTTGACCCGTGCTTTACTCTTTCACTTCCTTTGCTTTGGCTTGCTGAGCAAGTGTTCCTTATTCCCTTTCCAGACCCCTTACGTTCTTCCTTGCTTCTCCTTCTCTCCATCTTGTTTTTGATCTTGTTCTTCCTTAGAGTTTGAAAGAGTTGTGTGTGGTTGATGATGTTGATGAGCTTGGTGTGTGTTGCTGAGCTTTGAAGCCAGTGAAGTTGGTCGTGATCTTCCTTTGCCTAGACCACAACAGTGGTAAGTTCCATTCTTGCTTCTTCTTTCTTTCTTCTTCCCTGATTCCTTTGCTTAGCTTAGTATTAGATGTATGTGGATGTAGATTGATGTTGGTATGTGTATGTGTATGTATGTGTGTGACTTTGGAATGAAGAAGACGTGAGTTGATCACGTGAAGAGCCGAAGAGGAACCGCGGGATCACCTTCTGCACTGTCGCCTCCCCCGCGGTCCAGCAAAGCCGCCCCTGCGGGTACCTTGTCACCGCACCCGCGCCTGGAAGCCGCCGTCCCTGCGGGAGCCGTGTCACAGCGCATGCGACCGTGCATGCGCTTGCCTGCGGCCGCGGTCACCGCGCTTGTGGCCGAGCATTGCTGCGCCTGCGGTTTGCCTGTTTCGCCCCTGCGTCTTTCCGTCACACAGGTGCGTCTTGTCCCGGGTCTACCTAGAGTTGGGTAGATCCTTTCCTTTCCAAGTATGAGCGGTTTAGTGGCATGCTAGGTATGTATATGAGGATAGAATGAGGATGATCATGTTATCGTTTATGCCGGTTATGGCTTTGAGGTTTATGAGTTAGGATACGATCCTTATGGATCCCTTGGGTCTAGGTGTGACCTCTTTGATGGATATGAGTTTGATTTATTTTTATGCCTTATTATTAGGCAGTAATGTCCTCCATATTGGAGTGGACCAGGTTGAGAGTTGATCGTAGTTGAGACTACTTCGAGGTTGAGGTAAGTTCATAAGACTTACTTAGTTACCATCCTTATATTGGATGTATGCATGAATGGTGTTTGTTATATGCTTTATAGCATGCGATATGGTTTATTACCGACCTATGATATATTGACCGCCCATTGTAGTGGATGTGACAACTTGCCTTTCATCCCGTAGTGGAGTCTGGGAAGTTCTCTATAGTCTGGTTAGATTTGGTATACGGGAAGGGCACTGACCACTCCTTATGGTATTGTGAGAGCCCTTTTCTTTCGGACCGAGTTTTGGTCCTTAGCCGAGATTGGTTTTGGGGCCGAGTTTTGTCTTTCCGCACCCGCGGGCAAGACTGCCGCTCCTGCAGGTTTCCTCCCCTACGGCTCAGGGAACCGCCCCTGCGGTTTCCGGCGGCTGCAGCCGGTTTTGTTGACTCCCTTGACCCGTGCTTTACCTTTCCCTTACTTCTTCTTTTCCCTTGGTTTATCAAGGGTTATTCTTCACTTCTCTTCCTCAGTTCCTACGTCCTTCTTGCTTCTTCATCCCTTCCTTTGATCTTGTTCTTGTTCTCCTTGGAGTTTTGTTTGAAAGTTGTGCTTTGTGGTTGATGATGATGTTAGTGATGTGTATGTTGAGCTTGTAAGCCAACTACTGATGTGTGTGACCTCTCCCTGCAGCCTAGGATCTTTAGTAGTGGTGAGTTCTTGCTTCTTCTCCTTCTCTTCTTCTTTGTTTCCATCTCCTTAGCTTAGGATTAGATGTTTGGACATAGGATGATGTTGGAATGTGTATGTTGTTGCATGTGTGTGAATTGGATGAGAGAAGACGTGATTTGATCACGTGAAGAGCCAAAGAGAAGCCGCGGGTTCACGTTCTGCACAGAGGTCGCCCCCGCACCTAGAAGCCGCCAACCCTGCGAAAGCCGTGCCGCAGTGCTAGCGCCAGCGCCTTTCCTGTGTTGCCTGCGTTCCCTGTCATCGTGTCTGCGGCTGATCCTGCCGCGCCTGCGGGTTACCTGTTCCGCTCATGCGTCCCTTGATCACGCAGGTGCGTTTTGTCCCGGGACTACCTATAGTAAGGTAGCTCCTTTCCTTTCCTAGTATGAGGGAACTAGTACCATGCTAGGTATCGGATGATGATGAGTATGTTATAGATATGCCGGTTACGGCTTTGAGGTTTACGAGTTGGATATGATCCTCATGGATCCCTTGGATCTAGGTGTGACCCCTTTGTGTGATAGGAGTTTGATATATGTATGCATGCCTTGTCTAGGCCATTTGTCATCCAGTTTGGAGTGAACCTGAGTGAGAGCTGATCGTAGTGATACGACTTCTGAGATTGAGGTAAGTCCATAGGACTTACTAAGTTGTCATCTTTATATTCGATGTGTGCATGAGTGGTGTTTGTTATATGCTTTATAACATGCGTTATGATGGTCACCGACCTATGTTATATTGACCGTCCATTGTAGTGGTTGTGACAACTTACCTTTCATCCCGTAGTGGAGTCTGGGAAGTTCTTTGTAAGCTAGTTAGTTCTGGTATACGGGGAAGGGCACCTACCACTCCATATGGTATACGGGAAAGTGCGCTGATACCACTTTAGTTAGCTATTGCACGCAGAGGCGAGAGTTATATATATTCCTCGTGTCATGTATATTTATATATACCGATTTATATACTTTTGAGTGTCTGGACTTATTAAAGATAATAAACCGGGTAAATGTGTGATATCATGATGAAGTGTTAATATTATTGATATGTGATTGTGCTCTAGCATCTTCTTATATATTTGTATGGTTAGCTAACGGTTTTATACCGTGTTGTAGATCCTTTGCAGGTTAGGAGAGCTGCAGAGTGATCCAGATGGGTGATCTGTTGAGGGTTCCGTACACTGGGCATTATCGTGGGATTTTGGGTTATTATTATTGTACGGATTTCTGTTTGACTTTGTACTCAGCAGTACTCTGTATCATCCTTTGAGATGTATTTATATATCAGTTTTATGGTTTGTTTTAATCTACTGGTGCCGTGTTGTAAGATTCAGTGAACTTGTTGTCAGGCTAGGGTCAGGATCCATTGTGAGTTCCTAACCCAGTGGCACCTCGAGTTCTACAGATTTGGGGTGTTACAGGTATACGGGAAGGTGCGCTTATACCACTCCAGCTAGATATTGCACTCAAAGGCGAGGATTATATTCCTCGTGTCACATATATTCATATTCAGTTACATATACGTTTGAGTGATTGGACTTTATAAATATAATAAACCGGCTAAATGTTTGAAAGCATGATGTTGTGTTATGATTCCTGATGTGTGATTGTGCTCTTGCATCTCTATATATATGTGTATGGTTAGCTAACGGTTTTATACCGTGTTGTAGATCCTTTGCAGGTTAGGAGAGCTACAGAGTGATCCGGAGGGGTGATCCGATGAGGGTTCCGTACACTAGGGTCGTTATCGTGGGATAGGGGATATTTGACGTACGGATATATATTTTATTTGTACTCAACGGTACTTATGTATCACCTTTTGATACTTATCTATATCAGTTTCACTTTTTTGTTTTAATCTATATGTGCCTTGTTGTAAGATTCAGTGAACTTGTTGTCAGACTAGGGTCAGGATCCATTGTGAGATCCTAGCCCAGTAGCACCTTGAGTCCTACGGATTTGGGGTGTTACAAAGTTGGTATCATAGCCCGGGTTGACAACAATGACACTCGTAATCTGCGATAAAGGTCGAATAGATAAATAAACAGAACCCGATAGAGGTCTGACTTTTCAAAAGGTTTTGGTTTTGAAATGAATACAAAATGTTTTGGGATATCGTGTACGTGAGCCATCGCCCCTCTGAAGATCTCGACAGTATAGATATATATAGATATTCTGTTGTGATTGATTTGATATATATCTATACATACGACATATATATAACCTTCTGAGTTAGGTTTGCGTCCTCTGCAGATGGTTCAGACTAGAGCCTTACCTGCAGCTGGACGGGGTAGGGGTAGACCTCCTCTAGGTAGAGGACGAGGTAGGATTCCTGCTGTTGATCCACGTGCAGCAGAGGAGGTTCATGCTGATGTTGCTGAGAGCGTCGTTCCTGAGACTGGGAACGGTGCAGCTGAGAGACAGGGATCCCAGAGAGTCCAGTCAGATGACTCTGATCGTGTCTCCATGGAGGGACCAACCTTCCGTGAGTATATCAGACGAGTCGAGGAGGCCGCCAGAGTAGGTAGACATATTCCTGATCTGCCAACACAGGAGGGATCATCTGAGAGATCCCACAGGGTTACTCAGGTGGCAGCTGCACCGGCACCTGTTGCTGAGACTATTAGAGTTATAAAGGAGCATAGAGGGCCTAGACCAGACACTTGGTTGAAGGCATTTCACCAGATGGGTGTACCCCCTTTCTCAGGGAAGGTGGGGTTAGAGGTTGAGCTTTGGATTGGACATGTGGACTCAGCTTTGGAGTCCATTAGATGTCCAGCGGATAGGCAACTTGAATTAGTGCAGACTCTGTTAAGAGATTTAGCACAACACTGGTGGAGGCCTGTATGAGTACAGGTTCGCAGTTATGAGCAGATGAGGACCATGATCAGAGAGCGTTTCTGCCCTGCCTCACTAAGGAGGGAGAAACTGCGAGATTTTTTCGAGGCTGAATTTGAGGATGTACCAGTCTCAGAGGCTATCAAGAGGTTTCAGGAGGAGCTGGCTTTGTTGGGTCCAGCTGCACCTGTTGCAGATCAGCATGTTTATCTCTTTTCCCGACGACTGAGGGATACTACCCGGACCTATATGGCGGGTTTCCACTGTGAGTCTCTGATGGATTATCAGGACAGAGCTTCTGACTATGAGAGGGAGCGAGCTGGACAGAGGAGAGCTTCTCAAACCGAAGGGTTTGAGAAGAGACAGCGTACTGGACAGACCAGTTGTACTGGTGAAGCTGCTAGTGTTTGGCGAGGCCAAAGACGCCATAGCCATCCCTCATCTACACCGGTTGCAGATAAGGGACGTCAGTGTTATAACTGTGGTGATCCAAGACAGGGCGGAGCTGTTTACTGCCGACAGGGCGGAGCTTCATCTCAAAAGGGTTCTTCTCCTGCTAGTGCAGCAGGAGGTGGGTAGAGGCCACCTCAACAGCAGCAGACTCAAGGACATCAGAGGGTCCTAGATCGCCCTACGACTTAGGGATCTGCTCCTTGGCCGAGTAGAGGCAGAGGTCGTGGTGGGAGCACCACTGACACCCGAGGGCCATAGGGCCGAGTTTTTGAGGTAAGGAGTGCAGAGGAGCCAACTGCATCGACTGCTACAGGTACCATTCTGATTCATGGTTTACCTGTAAGAGTCTTATTTGATACGGGTGCTACGCACTCTTTTATATCTGATGCATGTGTTGATCGTCTGAGTCTAGATACGTCTGAGGGGATACCCTTTAGTATAGGGTTACCCGATGGTAGTAGGGTCAGAGGTACCCATGAGATTCGTGACTATCCCATTTTTGTAGGGATCCGTGTATTACTTGTGGACTTCTTTGTCCTGCCATTAGTGCATGGAGAAGTCATTTTAGGTATGGATTAGATGGATAGGCATCAGGCAGTCTTAGATGTAGGTAGGAGGACTGTTACCCTCTCTATCGAGTTAGGCCAGATAGAGGTTTTCCGAGGTTGGGACCTTGGGAAGTCAGGCATGGTTATCAGTGCGATACGGGCAGCGAGACTGGTTGCACAAGGATGTGAGGCCTCCTGGTGTTATGCCATGAAGGAGGGGGAGAGTCCAGCATTAGAGGATATCTCAGTGGTCTGTGAGTTTACTAATGTGTTTGCTGAGTCGTCCAATTTGCCGCCTCAGAGGAGTGTGGATTTTGGCATTGAGTTAGAGCCTGGTACGAGACCGATCTCGAAGGCCCCATACCGGATGGCGCCTGTTGAGATGTTAGAGCTGAAGAAGCAACTCGAGGAGTTGGTTGAGAAGGGTTTTATCCGCCCTAGCGTATCTCCATGGGAGCACCTGTCCTCTTCGTACGGAAGAAGGACAGATCGTTGAGATTGTGTATATATTATAGAGAGCTGAACAAGGTGACCATCAAGAACAAGTATCCATTGCCGCGCATTGATGACTTGTTAGATCAGCTTCAGGGAGCGACAGTATTCTCCAAGATTGACCTGCGCTCAAGATATCACCAGCTGAGGGTGAGAGAGAAGGATGTACACAAGACAGCATTCCGGACCAGATATGGACACTACGAGTTTGTAGTGATGCCATTTGGGCTTACGAATGCCCACTCAGTTTTTATGGAGTTGATGAACAGCATCTTCATCGACTTCCTGGATTAGTTTGTGGTGGTCTTTATAGATGACATTTTGGTGTACTCTCGTTACAGGGAGGAGCATGCAGAACAACTGAGGAATGTATTGCAGGTTTTACGGGATAGAGAACTTTATGCTAAGTTCTCTAAGTGCGAGTTTTGGATGCCAGAGGTAGCATTCCTGGGTCATATTGTTTCCGCCGAGGGGATCAAGGTTGATTCGGCGAAGAAAGAGGCAGTAGCAGCATGGACGAAACCGAGGAACGTCAAGGAAGTACGTAGCTTCCTTGGCCTAGCCAATTATTACAGACGCTTTGTGGAGGGATTTTCTGTGATTGCCCGCCCACTGACGAATTTACTAGGAAGACAACCAAATTTGTTTGGTCTGATCAGTGTATGCAGAGTTTTGAGGAGCTGAAGAGACGTCTGACTTCTGCTCCTGTTTTGGCACAGCCAGAGGGTAGAGAGGATTTTGTGGTTTACAGTGATGCATCCAATCTAGGCTTGGGATGTGTGTTGATGCAGAGAGGCAGGGTGATTGCTTATGTGTCTCGACAGCTAAAGACGTATGAGGAGAACTACCCGACACATGATCTGGAGTTGGCAGCGTTAGTTCATGCACTAAAGATCTGGAGACATTACCTGTATGGTGTTACATGTCAGGTCATCTCAGATCATCAAAGTCTGAAGTACATTTTCACGCAGCGGGAATTGAATAACCGCCAGCGTAGGTGGCTCGAGCTTATCAAGGACATTGATTTGGAGATTTTGTATCATCTGGGGAAGCCAAACGTTGTCGCCGACGCCCTGAGTAGGAGGACACCTCGAGAGCAGGCGATTGCGAGGCTGACAGTTCAACAGCAGTTACAGAGGGATTTGATCTGGTTAGAGTTAGACATCCAGTTTCCTGATGAGGATGCCCGGTTGAGTACTTTAGAGGTTCTTCCTTATTTGTTGAGCGAGATTCAACAGAAGCAGGAGACCTGCCCGACCTTGATGAGGATCAAACAGAGGATATCTCGGGATGAGGCACCACAGTTTCTTCTGGGAACATATGGAGTATTGAGACGCCGCGGTCGCGTCTGTGTACCCGCTGATGCGGAGTTGTGCTAGAGGATATTACAGGAGGCTCACTATACACCTTACTCTGTACACCCAGGTACGAGTAAGATGTATCAGGACTTGAGACGTTCATATTGGTGGGAGGGCTGAAGCCCGATGTGGCCAGATTTGTGGCACAGTGTGCGACCTGCCAGCAGGTCAAGATAGAGCATTGCAGATCTGGAGGTGAGCTCCATCCTCTTCATGTTCCACAGAGGAAGTGGGAGGGCGTCACCATGGACTTTGTGACCGGGGTGAGACTGAGCCGGAGTTTTGATGTTATCTGGGTTATAGTAGACAGATTGACAAAGACGGCACGTTTCATTCCTATCAAGGAAACGTGGCTGGTGAGCAGATTAGATGAGGAGTACACTAGGCAGATAGTGAGACTCTATGGTGTACCGAGGACGATCGTCTCAGACAGAGAAGGGCGATTTACCTCGAGATTTTGGCAGCAGATTCAGACTGCCATGCGGACGAGTTTACACTTTACTACTGCGTTTCATCCTCAGACACATGGTCAGTCAAAGAGGACCATTCAGACACTGGAGGATATGTTGCGAGCTTGTGTGTTGGACTTGGGACAAGTGTGGACGGATCATCTCCCACTTGTTGAGTTCTCGTACAACAACAGCTGGCATGCATCTATTGGGATGGCCCTATATGAGGCACTGTATGGACAGAGATGTCATACACCGTTATGCTAGGATGAGCCTAGTATGTCTAGTGGTTTGACACCTGATCAGATTCAGGATGATGTGGCTCGAGTAGCACTGATTAGAGAACGGATGCTGACTGCCCAGAGCCGTCAGAAGTCGTATGCAGATAGGAGGCGTAGACCTCTAGAGTTCAGAGTTGGAGCCCATGTGTGGCTGAGAGTGTCTCCGACACGAGGTGTTAGACGTTTTGGCATTAAGGGGAAGCTGAGTCCCCGATATGTCGGACCGTTCGAGATTCTGGATCGGGTTGGGAGCGCAACATACAGATTGGCTTTGCCTCCGAGGTTAGAGGGTGTTCACCTTGTATTTCATGTGTCTCAGCTGAGGGAGTACATACCAGATACGAGACACATCGTGAGTTATGATGATTTGGTGGTTGAGCCGGACCACACTTTTGTTGAGCACCCGATTGCAGTCCTAGAACGAGGTATGAGACGTCTGCGTTCGAATGAGGTATCTAGAGGAACTATCCAGAGTTCTATGCCGAGATAGATGTACCAGTAGGATCGACGAGTAGATCTTAGTACTATCTTGGTGAGTTTTATGCTTATGTGCTTATATGCCATGCTGTGTTTATTTCCGTACTAGCTATGTTGTGATGTGTGATCTTATTAGATCTTGTTGTGCTAGTGCGACTGTTTATAGCTAGAGATGGTTCTTTCCTCCATGCTATTGTGATATGATAGGTTTAGCTGGAGATGTTTTTCCTCCATGCTTGTGGTTATGTTGATGCGTTGGCTAGAGATGTTTTTCCTCTATGCCCTTGAGAGATGATGTTGTTTTGGCTAGAGATGTTTTTCCTCTATGCCCTGGATAGTATAGTGATCTTACAGCTAGAGATGATGAGTTCCTCCATGCCCGTGCTTGAGGTTATAGAGTGATATAGGTTGATACCGTATGTGCGGAGATGTGATTCTTCCGGTAGAGAGAGTTATACCTCGGCTTCTGAGTCCGAGTGGTTTCAGGACTGTACAAGTTTCGGGACGAAACTTGTTTTTAGGGGGGTGAGGTGTAAGAGCCTTAGTCTTTGGGAGCCGGTTTTTGCCTTAGCTGCCCCCGCGGGTCCGTGAGGCCGCCCCTGCGGCTCCTCTGTTGTTCCACCCATGTGGCCAGGAAGCCCGCCCCTGCGGTTTCCTGCGGCTGCAGCCGGCTTTGTTGACCTTTGACCCGTGCTTTACTCTTTCACTTCCTTAACCTTTTCCTTTGCTTTGGCTTGCTGAGCAAGTGTTCCTCATTCCCTTTTCACACCCCTTAGTTCTTCCTTGCTTCTCCTTCTCTCCATCTTGTTTTTGATCTTATTCTTCCTTAGAGTTTGAAAGAGTTGTGTGTGGTTGATGATGTTGATGAGCTTGGTGTGTGTTGCTAAGCTTGGAAGCCAGTGAGGTTGGTTGTGATCTTCCTTTGCCTAGACCACAACAGTGGTAAGTTCCATTCTTGCTTCTTCTTTCTTTCTTCATCCTTGATTCCTTTGCTTAGCTTAGTATTAGATGTATGTGGATGTAGATTGATGTTGGTATGTGTATGTGTATGTATGTGTGTGACTTTGGAATGAAGAAGACGTGAGTTGATCACGTGAAGAGCCGAAGAGGAACCACGGGATCACCTTCTGCACTGTCGCCACCCCCGGGGTCCAGCAAAGCCGCCCCTGCGGGTACCTTGTCACCACACCCGCGCCTGGAAGCCGCCGCCTCTGCGGGAGCCGTGTCACAGCGCCTGCGGCCGTGCATGCGCTTGCCTGCTGCCGCTGTCACCGCGCCTGTGGCCGAGCATTGCCACACCTGCGGTTTGCCTGTTCCGCCCCTGCGTCTTTCCGTCAAACAGGTGCGTCTTGTCCCGGGTCTATCTAGAGTTGGGTAGATCCTTTCCTTTCCTAGTATGAGCAGTTTAGTGGCATGCTAGGTACGTATATGAGGATAGAATGAGGATGATCATGTTATCGTTTATACCGGTTATGGATTTGAGGTTTATGAGTTAAGATACGATCCTTATGGATCCCTTGGGTTTAGGTGTGGCCCCTTTTGATGCGCCCTTCGTCGGTTGAGCGCGAGAATCCACCGGTGATCGTTCCTTCCGTCTACTTCTTTTTGTTGTTTTATGGTTTTTTTGATATGCCAAGCAAGGATCGTCCAGCCTCTCACCTTGGATCTCCTTGGCTCGAGTTCTTCTCCCTCGGAATCTCACTTTGGGTTTGGATCTCCTTTGTCCTCCTAGCCTCTCACCGTAAGGACACCACTCGGCCTCTCACCTCGTGGGTTTCGAAACTTCGGCCTCTCACCTTAGTTTCTAGGGTTGTTTTGTTCAATGTAAAAACACAACTTGATTGAATAATCACTCATATATTTCGTCCTCCTTGAAAAGGGTGTGGGAGAGGCCTTATATAAGCTGAAAAATTAGCACCTAAACTTCCATAATTAAAGGGTTACAAGTTCAAGAGTTGGGCAATTAAGCAAAGGAAAAACAAAGGGCTTGCACTACATAAAAGCAAGCAAACAAAGGGCCTAAGGACCATAACATGGCCGGCCATTGAGAAGCTCTAAGAGGCAAAATTGTGGCTGCTAAAAACCCAACATAAAAGTGTGGTAATCACCTTTTTGAATGGTTAGTTTAATGCAAGTGAACGTTTTATTTCACTTGTATTAAACAACCCACTTTATTCCATAATATCATGAAAATATCATAAAAGTACTAGGTGCATTTGTCAAATCAAAAGGCATGACAAGCCATCCATATAATCCATACTTATTTTTAAAAGCAGTTTTCCATTCATCCCCTTTATGTATCCTGATCTGATGATAACCACTCCTAAGATCTATTTTAGAAAAAATAGTAGCACCATGAAGTTCATCTAGCATATCATCAAGACGAGGAATAGGATGTCGGTACCTTACAGTTATTTGGTTGATGGCACGGCAGTCGACGCACATCCTCCAACTCCCATCTTTCTTGGGTACCAACAACACCGGAACTGCACATGGACTCAAGCTCTCCCGAATATACCCCTTGCTCAAAAGGTCCTCCACCTGAGCTTGTAACTCCTTTGTTTCCACCGGGTTTGCTCGATATGCTGGACGATTAGGAATGGATGATCCGGGTATGAAGTCAATCTGATGCTCTATGCCTCGAATAGGGGGTAGCCCCAGGGGCATCTCTTCGGGCATAATCTCCTTAAACTCCTCAAGTAGTCCTGGAATAGAAGGAGGCAAAGACAAATCATTAGTTTCCATAGTAGGTAATGACAAACCATTAGTTACAAAAACAAGAAGGAAGCAAACATCCCCCCTTTGTAGGGCTCGACGGGCGTCGTGTAACCGTGCGGTGAGTAGGGCCTTGGGCTCGGGTGTGGTGTCAAGAGCCATCTTGGTCTTTCCCTTTGTTCGTGCAACCTCTCCTTTTTCCAACTTCTTCCTTTCTCTAACCATATGATCCTCCATGATCTCGGATGGTGTAAGAGGCATAAGCTTAACTTTATTTTCTGCCATGGCGAAGAAGTATATGTTGGTGTATCCGTCATGGAACACCCTTCGGTCAAACTGCCATGGTCGCCCAAGCAAGAGGTGGCAAGCCGAAACAGGGAGCACGTCACAAACAACGTCGTCTTGGTATGGTCCGATGGCAAAACGAACCAAACATTGCTCCTTGACTTGAAGGGGAGCGTTGGTGTTGAGCCATTGGAGTGAGTATGGTTGGGAGTGTGCCTTTGTTTTGAGTCCTAGGTGTGCAACTACCTCCTGACTAACAATGTTACAACAAGACCCACTATCAATAATAACGGTAAATAATTGACCCGAAATTAAGCAACGAGTGTTAAAGAGATTCTCCCTTTGTGAAACGTTGGGAACAAGTTCACTCGCTTGGAGGGCCTTCTTTGTGACGAGGCAATGGTCTCCACTTGGACCTTGGACTACTATCTCGTATGCATTAATCTTTGGAACCTTAGTTGCTAGAAGGAAGAAATCTCCCACAAGAGCATGGGCTTCAACTTCATCTCCTTCTATGATTGGGGTTACTGTTTCATAGTTCTCTTCCGGTTCATGAACCTCGGTAACCTCTTCCCCAAATGCGTTCAATAATACTTTGCGGGGGTTGGGGCATTCTCGGGCATAGTGACCATGCTCATAACACTTGTAGCATTTCACCTCTCTAGTCCGGCTGGTTTCTGGTTTAGGAGTGGAACTATGAAGAGGGGTGCTAGGGTTAGGGGCGGACGTGGCCTTGGGAGCTACTGTTGGGGATGAACCGGTTGTGTGGGTAGGACGATTATTTCTTGTGGGCTCGATTGATTCATGAGTTGTCCATCTTTTTAATGACCTGGTTGTCTTACGTTTTTGGATTAAATTATAGGCGTGATTAGCATGGTGAAGGGCATCGGTAAGGCTGGTGTGTCTAAGTTGTTCAACTTGTTCGGTTACCTTGATGTAACCTTTCAAGCTTGAGCAACAATTGTTGCTTGTAATCTGAAGGTATGAACCGAGCACGCATCCTTCTACGGAGTTCAAACCAAGTGTTGATGTGTGGTTCTTGATGGGCCTCCACATATTCTAATTCTTCCTGCCACAAAGTTAGTGCAAAATCAACAAAATGAATAGTAGCAGTTTCAATCTTTTCAAACTCGTTAAACTCATAGTATCGGAAGACTTGTTCAGCCTTAGTCTCCCAATCAATGTAGATCTCAGCATCTGCGGTTCCGGTAAAGTTTGGAACGTCCACCTTTGAGCCATGGTAACGCCTCCGATTGCGGTGACCATGGTTTTCTTCATTGTCCGAGTCATCGTATTGAGGACTAAAGTCCCGGTTTCTGTCTTGGTTTCTGCTTGCATGGCTATTCACACTCCGTCTTCGGCCTCGACGGGGTTGATCTTGGTTGCTACCTCCATGACTTTGTTCAGGTGGAGGGGAAGGTAGTCTTCTTAGAAGCTCGGCTAGTTGGGCTTCAAGATTATCAAGACGTTGGTCTCGGTTTACCCCATTATCATTGACGGTTGTCATCCTGTTTTGGATCACAAATCAAGCAAGAGAAACAAACAAAAACAAGTGTCCAAAGTTTGGTTCCACAACAAGCAAGTGGGTGCTCAAAACCAAAACAAAACACAAAAGTATAAGCTCAAAGGCAAAACCGAAAATGTAAAAATGCAGTTTTCGATGCCGAAACGGTCTCAAACGGACAAAAAAGGCCTTAGGTCACAACAAATCCGTGAGTTGGACTCAGAAGCCCGTTTCCCTTCTCGGAAAGGTATAGCAATTGAAAATGAGTTCGGATGCCCGTTTTCCGCAAAAACCGCAAAACCTTTAAACTTTGCAACTTGGCTAGTTCTTGCACCTTTGTAACAGATTCTTGACAACTGAGATTCACCTATCACACAAAACAACTCAGGGGAAAAAGGTTAGAGGAAAAACGTTCTCTCTCTCACCTCTCTCAAGTATATTTCTCCTCACACACACTCAAGTGTTTGATAGTGTTTGGTTCACACAACTCCCATTTTCCTTTGCTTCAAGGCAAAGCTCTCCCTCACCTTTTCCAATGCACTAGGCAATGCTCTCAACTCAAAATTTTCACTTAATAACAACAAATCTGCAAGAGCCTAAGATAGTCCACTAGGCAAGGCAACAAGTGTTTTATGATGCAAAATATCCTCAACAAGTAAACCTTAGAAAAGCATACACAAAGATAGCAACAAAACCACAATAAATACGAGCCTTCCGGCGAGTATTTGCTTAGTCCTTAACAAGTAGTTAGTCAAGGCAATAATAAGCGTTTTTCCCCAAAACGTGCAGGTTGTGTTTGGGGTTGGCTAGAACACTCAAAGACAAGATGATAACTCACACAACACAATAGGATAACACTCCAAATTTCAACAACTTTCTTCCTTCAATATTCTAGCATAACATAATCAATAACAAGCATAAGCAACTAAGAGCAAGTCTCTTCTTCTATTTTTATTTTTTTTTGTTTTGCTCGACTTTTTTTTTTGAAAGAGAAAAATATATATTCTGTTTTTTTTTATAACAAGGAATAACCGAAACTAGAACTTCTTTGTCTTGTTTTGTTGAAGGATGTGTTTTTGGCCGAAAATTACTATAACTACTGTTTTGTTTTTTGTAAGGGCCAACAACAAGATCTCTCTAAGGACTCATAAGAATGAAGATTAAAGCACAAAATTTCTGGGAAAACTACTCAAAATTGCAGAAACTAAAAACAAGTTTTAGGTAAGCAATTCGTACCCCGAAAGCTTGAGGAACTCGCACCGTTGGGCTCTGATACCACTTGATACGCCCTTCGTCGGTAGAGCGCGAGGATCCACCGGTGATCGTTCCTTCCGTCCACTTCTTTTTGTTGTTTTATGGTTTTTTTTATATGCCAAGCAAGGATCGTCCAACCTCTCACCTTGGATCTCCTTGGCTCGAGATCTTCTCCCTCAGAATCTCACTTTGGGTTTGGATCTCCTTTGTCCTCCTAGCCTCTCACCGTAAGGACACCACTCATCCTCTCACCTCGTGGGTTTCGAAACTTCGGCCTCTCACCTTAGTTTCTAGGGTTGTTTTGTTCAAAGTAAAAACACAACTTGATTGAATAATCACTCATATATTTCGTCCTCCTTGAAAAGGGTGTGGGAGAGGACTTATATAGGCTGAAAAATCAGCACCTAAACTCCCACAATTAAAGGGTTACAAGTTCAAGAGTTGCGCAATTAAGCAAAGGAAAAACAAAGGGCTTGCACTACATAAAAGCAAGCAACAAAGGGTCTAAGGACCATAACATGGCCAGCCATTTGGAAGCTCTAAGAGGCAAAATTGTGGCTGCCAAAAACCCAACATAAAAGTGTGGTAATCACCCTCTTGAATGGTTAGTTTAATGCAAGTGAACATTTTATTTCACTTGTATTAAACAACCCACTTTATTCCATAAAATCATGAAAATATCATGAAATAATGTGAAGCATGACTACTTATTACATACAAAATAAAATAAAACTATAAGGTCCATCAAGACGAGCCGGAACCGGAAGCTTCAATCACCTCAAGCATGTTCACCATTTTGTGTTCAAGGTCGGACCAACATGTCGGAGCTCCAAAAGGATGGTAGATCAATGTGGTATGTCCTAGCATGCGAGCTCTAGCTCGAGTGAGAGGTGGTGATGACCTAGGTGCCGGCACATCACTCTCGTTGCTTAAGTCCGGCGGGCTCACATCACCTTTAATGGATATGAGTTTGATTTATTGTTACGCCTTATTACTTGGCAGTGTTGTCCTCCAGATTGGAGTGGACCAGGTTGAGAGTTGATCGTAGTTGAGACTACTTCGAGGTTGAGGTAAGTCCATATGACTTACTTAGCTACTGTCCTTATATTGGATGTATGCATGAGTGGTGTTTGTTATATAATTTATAGCATGCGATATGGTTTATTACCGACCTATGATATATTGACCGCCCATTGTAGTGGCTGTGACAACTTGTCTTTCATCCCGTAGTGGAGTCTATGAAATTCTATGTAGTCTGGTTAGATCTGGTATACTAGAGGGCACTGACCACTCCTTATGGTATATGGGAAGGTGCGCTTATACCACTCCAGCTAGCTATTGCACTCAGAGGCGAGGATTATATTCCTTGTGTCACATATATTCATATTCAGTTATATATACGTTTGAGTGATTGGACTTTTTAAAGATAATAAACCGGGTAAATGTTTGAAAGCATGATGATGTGTTATGATTCCTGATGTGTGTTTGTGCTCTTGCATCTCTATACATATGTGTATGGTTAGCTAACAGTTTTATAGCGTGTTGTAGATCCTTTGCAGGTTAGGAGAGCTGCAGAGTGATCCGCTGAGGGCTCCGTACACTGGGGTCGTTATCGTGGGATATGGGATATTTGATGTACGGATATATGTTTTATTTGTACTCAGCGGTACTTATGTATCACCTTTTAATACTTATCTATATCAGTTTCATGTTTTGTTTTAATCTATTTGTGCCTTGTTGTAAGATTCAGTGAACTTGTTGTCAGGTTAGGGTCAGGATCCATTGTGAAATCCTAGCCCAGTAGCACCTCGAGTCCTACGGATTTGGGGTGTTACACCATTGACACAATCAAAAGAAAATATTTGATTGTCTTCTCATGTCTCTGGGCGGATTATTTACTCACTTCTTTTGTTTGTGTAAAAACCGTCTCATCATGTAATTGATTCAATTCGTAGTCCAGACAACTTGATTGAACTATATACCTTAAGGTACTATACTACGAATATCATCAATTTGCAATTTTATTCTAACACAAATTTTAGGTTATTATTTAATAGGTTTATTTGTGTTTAGTTCTCCATTTTGGTGAATAGGTCTTCATCAACATTTCTTTTGCTTACTATTTTTAATCTTTTGTACGAGTTGATAATTAAAAGTTCAATTGGCAATTAGGTAGTTTTGTGATTATTTTCAATGTCCGATGTGTAGTTTGGTTATGAAATTGGTTTAGTTGTTTTTTTTTGAATAGAAATTGACGCTTACATTAGATAACATCGAGAGCCGCAATATAACAAAGAGATTGCGGGAAAGTAGCCTGCAAAATACATAAAGAGTTCCCCACAATAGAAATACGGCTTGCTAGATGGGTCACCGTATTGGCATTCCGTTTAGCATGGCTGAAAGAAACCGATAAAGTCAGAAGGTAGAGATGATATTATATCGTCACAAAGGACATCAATGTAACCATACTCCCGGAGTCCATACTTCAGCCGACTGATCAAAGCAATGGAATCCAATTCAATGATCAAAGCGTAACCTGGCCGTCCTGGCGTAGAAGGGAACACAAACAAGGAAACAAGCATAGCAACAACAATTATGTTGTTATTTTGTGTTACTTTTTTTATGAATATTTTTGTAAGTGTAGATTTTAGTTATTTTTTAACGTCAACTTTTTGTATTGTATTTTCTATCACACATATATAGTTGCCCCGATGTTGTCCTAGTTATACGAAGAACCGGATCAACAATTATGTTGTTATTCTTTCACTAAATACAAATTTTTTACATGAAAATAACTCTATATTCAACAAATTTTAACTAATAATATACACATATAACAATTTATACACATATAGAATCTTTCTATATATATTTTACAAATACCCGTGCAAGGCACGGGCACTAAACTAGTGTGAGACCCTTATTCTTTCGGACCGAGATCGGACCATAGCCGAGATTGGCTTTGGGCCGAGACTGGCCTTTCCGCACCCGCGGGCATGACCGCCGCCCCTGCGGCTCATGGAACCGCCCATGCGGTTTCCGGCGGCTGCAACCGGTTTTGTTGACTTCGTTGACCCGTGCTTTACCTTTGCTTATGTCTTTCCTTGCTCTTGGCTGATCAAGGGTTTCCATCCTTACTCCTTTCTTCAGCTTCCCACGTTCTTCTTGCTTCTCCCTTGCTTCACCTTGATCTTGTCTTGGTTTCCTTTGGTTTGGAAGAGAGTTGTTGTACTTTGTGGTTGATGATGATGCTAGTGTGTGTGTTGCTGAGCTTGGAAGCCAGCTTTGGTGTGTGTTGATCCTCCCTGCAACCTAGGATCTTCAGTAGTGGTGAGTTCTTGCTTCTTCTCCTTCTCTTCTTCTTTGATTCAATATTTCTAGCTTAGGATTAGATGTATGCTAAGGGTATTGATGTTAGTATGTGTATGGACATGTTGTGTGTGGATTTGGAAGAGAAGAGGCGAAATTTGATCACGGGAAGAGCCGAGGAGAAACTGCGGAATCGCCTCTGCAGTGTTGTCGCCCCCGCGGCCAGAAGTCACCGCCCCTGCGGACCTTGTGCCGCAGCGCCCGCGCCGTGCCAGCGACCCTTGTCACCGCCTCCGCGGTTGAGTGCCACCGCGCCCGCGGTTTCCTACGTTCCGCCCCTGCGTCCCTTGATCACGCAGGTGCGTCTTGTCCCGGGACTGCCCATAGTTGGGTAGCTCCTTTCCTTTCCTAGTATGAGGGAACTAGTACCATGCTAGGTATCGGTTTATGATGAATATGATATAGATATGCCAGTTACGGCCTTGAGGTTACAAGTTGGATATGATCCTTATGGATCCCTTGGGTCTAGGTGTGACCCCTTTGTGTGATAGGAGTTTGATATATCTATGTGTGCCTTGTATAGGCTGTGTTGTCCTCCAGTTTGGAGTGGACGTTTCTGAGAGTTGTTCGTAGCGAGTTACTTCTGAGATCGAGGTAAGTCCATAGGACTTACTTAGCTACTATCCTTATATTGGATGTATGCTTGAGTGGTGTGTGTGTTATATGCTTTATAGCATGTGTTATTATGGTCACCGACCTATGTTATACTGACAGCCCATTTTAGTGGCCGTGATAACCTTTCCCTTTCATCCCGTAGTGGAGTCTGGGAGGTTCTCTGTATTCAGGCCAGATCTGGTATAAAGGAAGGACCCTCACCACTCCCATAGGGTACACGAGAGGTGTGTTGATACTACTCCAGATGGCTAGAGCACTCAGAGGAGGGGATTATATTCCTCGTGTCACATATCTTCATATATATCTATTTATACGATTGAGTGATTTAACTTATTAAAGATAATAAACCGGGTAAATGTGTGATATCATGATGATGTGTTAATATTATTGATGTGTGTTTGTGCTCTAGCATCTTCTTATATATGTGTATAGTTAGCTAACGGTTTTATACCGTGTTGTAGATCAGTTGCAGGTTAGGAGAGCTGCAGAGTGATCCAGATGGGTGATTTGCTGAGGGTTCCGTACACTGAGCGTATTCGTGGGATTTTGGGTTTATCATTATTGTACGGATTTCAGTTTGACTTTGTACAGTACTCTGTATCATCCTTTTGACGTGTATATATATATATATATATATATATATATATATATATATATATATATATATATATATATATATATATATATATATATATATATATATATATATCAGTTTTTATGTTTTGTTTTAATCTATTGGTGCCTTGTTGTAAGATTCAGTGAATTTGTTGTTAGGCTAGGGTCAGGATCCATTGTGAGATCCTAGCCCAGTAGCACTCCGAGTCCTACGGATTTGGGGTGTTACAAAGTTGGTATCAGAGCCCAGGTTGACAACAATGACACTAGTAATCTGCAATAAAGTTCGAATAGATAAATAAACAGAACCCGAAAGGGGTCTGACTTTTCAAAAGGTTTTGGTTTGAAATGAGTACAAATGTTTTGGGTTATCGTGTACGTGAACCATCGCCCCTCTGAAGATCTTGATAGTATACATATATATAGATATTCTGCTGTGATTGATCTGTTATATATCTATACATATGGCATATATATAGCCTTCTAAGTTAGGTTTACGTCTGCTGCAGATGGTTCAGACCTTAGAGCCTTACCTGCAGCTAGACGAGGTAGAGGTAGACCCCCTCTAGGTAGAGGACGGGGTAGGACTCCTGCTGACGGTTCACATGCAAGAGAGATACATGAGGAGGTTGTTGAGAGCGTCGTTCCTGAGACTGGGAACGGGACAGCTAAGAGGCAGGGGGCACAGAGAGCCCAGTCTGGTGAGTCTGATCGTGTCTCCATGGGAGGATCAGAGTTCAAAGCTTATATCAGACGCGTAGAGGAGGCTGCTAGAGCCGGTAAACGTGCCCCAGATTTACAGGCACAAGAGGGACCATCTGAGAGGTCCCATACCGTTACTCAGGTACCAACTGTACAGGTACCTGCTGTTGAGATTGCCAGAGCACCGGAGGATAATAGAGGGCCTAGACCAGATACCTGGTTGAAGGCATTCCATCAGAAGGGTGTACCCCCTTTCACTGGAAAGGTGGGGTTGGAGGTTGAGCTCTAGATCGGGCATGTAGACTCAGCTCAGCTCTGGAGTCTATTCGATGTCCAGCTGACAGACAGATCGAGCTGGTTCATACTTTATTCCGGGACTTGGCACAGCACTGGTGGAGATCAGTACGGGGTCAGGTTACCAGTTATGATCAGATGAGGACGATGATCAGAGAGCGTTTCTGCCCTGCCTCTCTGAGGAGGGAGAACTGCGAGATTTTGTTGAGGCTGGGTTTGAGGATGTACCAGTCTCTGAGGCCATCAGGAGGTTTTAGGAGGAGCTGACATTACTGGGACCAGCTGCACCTTCTCTAGACCAGCACGTTTATCTCTTTTCCCGACGACTGAGGGATACTACCCGAGCCTATATGGCGGGATTTCATTGTGAGTCCTTGATGGACTACTAAGATAGAGCCGCCGACTATGAGCGGGAGCGGGCGAGTCATAGGAGAGCTTCCCAGACCGGAGGGTCTGAGAAGAGGTAGCGTACAGGGCAAACTAGTGGTTCAGCTAGTGGTTGGCGTGGTCAGAGACGCCAGGGTTAGCCTTCATCTGCACCGGTTGCAGAGAAGGGACGACAGTGTTTTAACTGTGGAGATCCAGGGCATTTGAAGCCCGAGTGCACGAGGCCATTAGTGACATGTTCTACCTGTGGTAGACAGGGTCATAGAGTCGTTTATTGCCGCCAGGGCGGAGCTTCTTCTCAGCAGGGTTCTTCTCCTGCCAGTGCAGCGGGAGGTGGGCAAAGGCCACCTCAACAACAGTAGCAGACTCACGGACAGCAGAGAGTCCCAGATCGCCCTACGACTCAGGGATCTGCTCCTGGGCCGAGTAGAGGCAGAGGTCGTGGTGGGAGCACCACTAGTACCAGAGGCCCACAGGGTCGTGTTTTTGTGCTGAGGAGTGCAGAGGAGCCAGCTGCATCTACTGCTATAGGTACCATTCTGATTCATGGTTTACTTGTTAGAGTTTTATTTGATACTAGTGTTACGCACTCTTTTATTTCTGATGCCTGTGTAGAGCGTCTTGGGTTAGATACAGTTGAGGGGATACCCTTTATTATAGGGTTACCCGATGGTGGTAGGATCAGAGGTACCCGTGAGATTCACGGTTGTCCCATTTCTGTAGGGACCCGTGCGTTAGTAGTTGACTTCTTTGTAATGCCATTAGAGCATGAAGAAGTCATTCTAGGTATGGATTGGATGGCTAGACATTCTGCAGTCCTAGGTGTAGGTAGGAGGATTGTTACCCTCTCTACCGAGTTAGGCCAGATAGAGGTTTTCCGAGGTTGGGACCTTGGAAAGGTAGGCACATTTATTAGCGCTATACGGGCAGCTAGACTGATTGCACAGGGTTGCGAGGCCTTCTGGTGTTATGCCATGAAGGAGGGGGAGAGTCCAGCGTTAGAGGATATCCCAGTTGTTTGTGAGTTTACTGATGTTTTTGCTGAGCCGTCCAGTTTGCCGCCTCAGAGGAGTGTGGATTTCAGTATCGAGTTAGAGCCTGGTACGAGACCCATCTCGAAGGCCCCATACCGGATGGCGTCTGTCGAGATGCTGGAGCTGAAGAAGCAACTCGAGGAGTTGGCTGAGAAGGGCTTTATTCGCCCTAGCGTGTCCCCATGGGGAGCACCTGTCCTCTTCGTACGGAAGAAGGACGGATCACTGAGGTTATGCATAGATTACAAAGAGCTGAACAAGGTGACCATCAAGAACAAGTATCCACTGCCGCGCATTGATGATTTGTTAGATCAGCTACAGGGAGCGACGGTGTTGTCCAGGATTGACCTGCGTTCCGGGTATCACCAGCTGAGGGTGATGGAGCAGGATGTGCACAGGACAGCATTCCGGACCAGATATGGCCACTACGAGTTTGTAGTGATGCCATTTGGGCTTACGAATGCCCCAACCGTCTTTATGGAGTTGATGAAAAGTATTTTCATCGACTTCCTGGATCAGTTTGTGGTGGTTTTTATTGATGACATTCTGGTATATTCTCGCAGTGGAGAGGAGCATGCAGGACATCTGAGGACTGTATTGCAGGTTTTGCGTAATAGAGAACTTTATGCTAAGTTCTCTAAGTGTGAGTTTTGGATGCCAGAGGTAGCATTCTTGGGTCATGTGGTTTCAGCTGAGGGGATCAAGGTGGATCCAGCGAAGATAGAGGCAGTAGCAGCATGGACTACACCGACGAACGTCAAGGAAGTACGTAGTTTCCTTGGCCTAGCCGGTTATTACAGACGCTTTGTGGAGGGATTTTTTGTGATTTCCCGTCCACTGACGAGTTTGCTGAGGAAGACTACTAGATTTGTGTGGTTTGATCAGTGCAGATAGAGTTTTGAGGAGTTGAAGAGGCGTTTGACTTCTGCTCCTATTTTGGCACAGCCAGAGGGTACTGAGGATTTTGTGGTTTACAATGATGCATCCAAGCTAGGCTTGGGATGTGTTTTGATGCAGCGAGGCATAGTTATTGCTTATGCGTCTCGATAGCTGAAGACGTATGAGGAAAACTACCCGACTCATGATCTAGAGTTGGCAGCGGTAGTTCATGCACTGAAGATCTAGAGACATTACCTGTATGGTGCTACATGTCAGGTCTTCACAGACCATAAGAGTCTGAAGTACATTTTCATGCAGCGGGAATTGAATAACCGCCAGTGTAGGTAGCTCGAGCTGATCAAGGATTTTGATCTAGAGATCCTGTACCATCCAGGGAAGGCGAACGTTGTCGCCGACGCCCTGAGCAGGAAGACGCCTCGAGAGCAGGCGATTACGAGATTGACAGTTCAGCATCAGTTGCAAAGAGATCTGATCTGGTTAGAGCTGGACATCCAGTTTCCTGATGAGGATGCCCAGCTGTGTACTTTAGAGGTCATTCCTGATCTGTTGGGCGAGATCCAACAAAAGCAGGAGACCTGCCCGACTTTACAGAGGATCAGAGATAGGATGTCTCGAGATGAGGCACCCCAGTTTCTACTTGGAGCAGATGGAGTTTTGAGGCGCCGCGGTCGCGTCTGTGTACCTGCTGATACAGAACAGAGGCAGAGGATTTTACAGGAGGCTCACTGTACACCTTACTCGGTACATCCAGGTACGAGTAAGATGTATCAGGACTTGAGACGTATATATTGGTGGGGAGGGCTGAAGCCCGATGTGACCAGATTTGTGGTACAGTGTGCGACCTGCCAACAGGTCAAGATAGAGCATTTTAGACCTGGAGATGAGCTCCATCCACTTCCTGTTCCACAGACGAAGTGGGAGGACGTCACCATGGATTTTGTGACTGGACTGAGGCTGAGCCGGAGTTTTGATGCCATCTGGGTCATAGTAGACAGATTGACGAAGACGGCACGGTTCATTCCTATTAGGGAGACGTGGCCGGTGAGCAGATTAGCTGAGGAGTACACTAGGCAGATAGTGTGACTCCATGGGGTACCGAGGACGATCGTCTCAGATAGAGATGGACGATTTACCTCGAGATTCTGGCAGCAGATTCAGACTGCCCTAGGGATGAGTGTGCACTTCACGACTGTATTCCATCCTCATACAGATGGCCAGTCAGAGAGGACCATTCAGACGCTGGAGGATATGCTGCGAGCTTGTGTGTTGGATTGGGGGCAAGTGTGGACGGATTATCTCCCACTTGTTGAGTTCTCCTACAACAACAGCTCGCATGCATCTATTGGGATGGTCCCATATGAGGCACTGTATGGACATCGATGTCGTACCCCGTTATGCTGGGATGAGCAGAGCAGTGTCAGTGGTTTAGCACCTGATCAGATTCAGGATGATATGGCTCGAGTAGCATTGATTAGAGAGCGTATGCTGACTGCACAGAGCCGTCAAAAGTCTTATGCTGACAGGAGGCGTAGACCTCTAGAGTTCAGGGTTGGAGCCCATGTGTGGCTGAGAGTGTCCCCGACACGAGGCGTTTTGGCATTAAGGGGAAGTTGAGCCCCCGATATGTCGGACCGTTCGAGATTCTGGATCGGGTTGGGAGCGCAGCTTACAGATTAGCCTTGCCTCCGAGATTAAAGGGTGTTCACCCTTTATTTCATGTGTCTCAGCTGAGGGAGTACATACCAGATCCGAGACACATCGTGAGTTATGATGATTTGGTGGTTGAGCCGGATCACACGTTTTCCGAGCATCCTATTGCAGTCCTAGAGCGAGGTATGAGACGCCTACGTTCGAAGGACATTCCTATGTTGAGGATATAGTGATCGAGACGAGGACCCGAGGAGGCTACATGGGAGACTGAAGATAGTATCCAGAGGAACTATCCAGAGTTCTATGCCGAGATAGGTGCATCAGTAGGATCACTGAGTAGATCTTAGTACTAGCTTGGTGAGTCTTATCTGCTTATATGTTTATATGCTATGATGTGTTTATTTTCATACTAGCTTTGATGTGATTATGATCTTATTAGATCTTGTTGTGCTAGTATGATTCTTGTTTATAGCTGGAGATGGATCTTTCCTCCATACTATTGTGATACGTTTAGGTTTAGCTGGAGATGGTTCTTCCGTCCATGCTATTTTGATGGACATAGTAGTGTTGGAGATGTTCTCCCTCCATGCCTTTCTGTTATGGTTATGATACGGCTAGAGATATGATTCCTCTATACCTTGTGATGTGTTTATAGATGGCTAGAGATGGTTTCTCTAGGCCCTGGATAATATAGTTGCTGCTGGAGTTGATGATTTCCTCCATGCTTATATTTGAGGTTATAGAGAGTTTTACCTAGGCTTTTGAGTCCGAGTGGTTTCAGGACTTTGCAAGTTTCGGGACGAAACTTGTTTTTAGGGGGGTGAGATGTGAGACCCCTATTCTTTCGGACCGAGATCGGACCATAGCCGAGATTGGATTTGGGCCGAGACTGGCTTTCCGCACCCGCGGGCATGACCGCCGCCCTTGCGGGTTCCCGCCCCTGCGGGTTCCGGCGGCTGCAGCCGGTTTTGTTGACTTCGTTGACCCGTGCTTTACCTTTGCTTATGTCTTTCCTTGCTCTTGGCAATCAAGGGTTTCCATCCTCACTCCTTTCTTCAGCTTTCCACTTTCTTCTTGCTTCTCCCTTGCTTCACCTTGATCTTGTCTTGGTTTCCTTTGGTTTGGAAGAGAGTTGTTGTACTTTGTGGTTGATGATGATGCTAGTGTGTGTGTTGCTGAGCTTGGAAGCAAGCTTTGGTGTGTGTTGATCCTCCCTGCAGCCTAGGATCTTCAGTAGTGGTGAGTTCTTGCTTCTTCTCCTTCTCTTCTTCTTTGATTCAATCTTTCTAGCTAAGGGTATTGATATTAATATGTGTATGGACATGTTGTGTGTGGATTTGGAAGAGAAGAGGCGGGATTTGATCACGGGAAGAGCCAAGGAGAAACTGCGGAATCCCCTCTACAGTGTTACCGCCCCCGCGGCCAGAAGTCACCGCCCCTGCGGACCTTGTGCCGCAGCGCCCGCACCGTGCCTGCGTTGTCAGCGACCCTTCTCACCGCCCCCGCAGTTGAGTGCCACCGCGCCCGCGGTTTCCTGCGTTCCGCCCCTGCGTCCCTTGATCACGCAGGTGCGTCCTATCCCGGGACAACCCATAGTTGGGTAGCTCTTTTCCTTTCCTAGTATGAGGGAACTAGTACCATGCTAGGTATCGGTTTATGATGAGTATGATATTGATATTGTAACACCCCAAATCCGTAGGACTCGGAGTGCTACTGGGCTAGGATCTCACAATGGATCCTGACCCTAGCCTGACAACAAGTTCACTGAATCTTACAACAAGGCACCGATAGATTAAATACAAAACATCAAACTGTTATAAAAGTATCAAATGGTTTAAACAACGCTGTTGAGTACAAACAAAACATAACGTATATACATGATCAAAATATCCCGTAACCCACGAGTATGACCCCAGTGTACGGAACCCTCAGCAGATCACCCCTCTGGATCACTCTGCAGCACTCCTAACCTGCAAAGGATCTACAACACGGTATAAAACCGTTAGCTAACTATACACATATATAAGAAGATGCTAGAGCACATTCACATATCAGTAACATTAACACTTCATCATGATATCACACATTTACCCGGTTTATTATCTTTATAATGTTAATCACTCAAGAGTATATAAATCAGTATATGAAAATACGTGACACGAGGAATGAATATAATCCTTGCCTCTGCGTGCAATAGCTAGCTGGAGTGGTATCAGCGCACTTTCCCGTATACCATATGGAGTGGTAGGTGCCATTCCCGTATACCAGAACTAACTAGCTTACAGAGAACTTCCCAGACTCCACTACGGGATGAAAGGAAAGTTGTCACAGCCACTACAATGGGCGGTCAATATAACATAGGTCGGTGACCAACATAAAGCATGATATAAAGCATATAACAAACATCACTCATGCACACATCCAATATAAGGATGGCAGCTAAGTAAGTCCTATGTAGTTACCTCGATCTCAAAAGTAACTCGCTACGAACAACTCTCAGAAACGTCCACTCCAAACTAGAGGACAACTCAACCTATACAAGACACACACACACACACACACACACACACACATATATATATATATATATATATATATATATATATATATATATATATATCACAATCCTATCACACAAAAGGGGTCACACCTAGACCCAAGGGATCCATAAGGGATCATATCCAACTTGTAACCTCAAAACCGTAACCGGCATATCTATATCATACTCGTCAACATCTGAATCCTAGCATGGTACTAAGTTCCTCATACTAGAAAGGAAAGGAACTACCTAGCTATAGGTAGTCCCGGGACAAGACGCACCTGCGTGAACGGAGGACGCAGGGGCGGAACGCAGGAAACCGCGGGCGTGGTGGCACTCAACCGCGGGGGCGGTTACAAGGGTCGCTGGCAACGCAGACACGACGCTGGCACGGCGCGGGTGCTGCGGCACAAGGTCCGCAGGGGCGGTGACATCTGGCCGCGGGGCGGCGACAGTGCAGAACAAGATCTCGTGATTCTTCTTCGGCTCTTCACGTGATCAAATCACGTCCTTACCATTCCAAAACCACACACTACATGCACATACACATACCAACCATCAATATCCTTAGCATACATCTAATCCTAAGCTAGAAAGATTGAATCAAAGAAGAAGAGAAGGAGAAGAACAAGCACTCACCACTACTGAAGATCCTAGGCTGCAGGAAGGATCAACACACACCAAAGCTGGCTTCCAAGCTCAGCAACATACATCACTAGCATCCACACACACTCTAGCCACAACAAACTCTCTTCCAAACCAAAGCACGGTCAAAAGATGGAACCCTTGCTCAGCAAGGTAAAACGAAGAGGTAAGGTAAAAGGTAAAGCACGGTCAAAAGAGCAACAAAACCGGCTGCAACCGCCGGAAACCGCAGGGGAGGTCCCATGAGCCGCAGGGGCGGCGGTCATGCCCGCGGGTGCGAAAAGGCCAATCTCGGCCCAAAGCTAATCTCGGCTATGATCCGATCTCGGTCCAAAAGACTATGGATCTTACATCCCTCCCCCCTAAAAACAAGTTTCGTCCCGAAACTTGTACAAACACGGAAATCTCTCTGACTCAGCATCGGAACACACTCTCTCTATCGGAGGTATCACATCTCGTACATAAGGTACCAACTCATATGACACTATACCTCAAAAGATCACACTACTATTCGGGGTGTAGAGGGACATCTCTAGCCGAACCAGGGACATCTCTAGCCAAACCATCATCGGGGCATGGAAAGACATCTCCATCCAAACTATGTCCATCAAAATAGCATGGAGGTAGGAACCATCTCCAGCTATCCCTAACAGTCATATCACAATAGCATGGAGGTAGAACCATCTCCAGCTATACCTAACAGTCGTACTAGCACAACAAGATCTAGTAAGATCATAAACACATCATAGCTAGCACGAAAATAAACATAGCATAGCATATAAGCACATAAGCACATATGCACGTAATCATATCGCTCCTCAGGCTAGTCCTAAGACCTACTCCTGGATCCTATATATCTATCCTCGCCTATAACTCTGGATAGTTCCTCTGGATACTATCCCCAGTCTCTCCCGTAGCCTCATCAGGTTCTCGTCTCAACCACTGTATCCTCAACACAGGAATGTTCTATACACGCAGACATCTCATGCCTCTGCCTAGGACTGTAATAGAATGCTTGATACAGATGTGGTCCGGCTCAACCACCAAATCATCATAACTCACAGTGTGTCTCGGAGCTGGTATGTAGTCCCTCAGCTGAGACACATGAAACCCAGGGTAAATCCTCGAATCTCGGAGACAGGGCTATCTGTAAGCTGCGCTCTTAATCCGATCCAGCAACTCAAACGGTCCAACTCTGAACTCTAAGGCCAGCTACGCTCTCAACTTCCTCTTAATGTCAAAGCATCTAACACCTCGTGTCGGAGACACTCTCAGCCATACTAGGCTCCAATTCTGAACTCTAGAGGTCTACGCCTCCTATCTGTATACGACCTCTGACGGCTCTGCACAGTCAGCAATCATTCTCTAACCAGGGCTACTCGAATCCCATCATCCTGAACCTGATCAGGTGTCAAATCACTGTCACTGTCTGCTCATCTCAGCCTAACAGAGTCCGATATCTCTGTCCATACAGTGCCTCCTAGGGCCATCCGAAAAGATGCATACCAACCATTATTGTGTGAGAATTCAACTAGTGGAAGATGATCCGTCTCCACACCTGTCCCCAATCCAACACACAAGCTCGCAGCATATCCTCCAGCGTCTGAATGGTCCTCTCTGACTGACCATCTATCTGAGGATGAAACGCAGTCGTGAAGTGCAAACTCGTCCCCAGGGCAGTCTGAATCTGCTGCAGAATCTCGAGGTAAATCGTCCATCTCTGCTTGAGACGATCGTCCTCGTACCCCATGGAGTCTCACTATCTGTCTAGTGTACTCCTCAGCTAATCTGCTCATCAGCCACGTTTCCCGAATAGGAAGGAAACGTGCCGTCTTCGTCTATCTGTCTACGATACCCGATAATATCAATCTTCGATTCGGTCTCAGCCCAGTCACAACATCTATGGTGACGTCCTCCCACTTCCTCTGTGGAACAGGAAGTGGGTGGAGCTCACCTCCCGGTCTGTGGTGCTCTATCCTGACCTGCTGGCAGGTCGCACACGGTGCCATAATTCCGGCTACATCGGGCTTTAGCCCTAACCATCACTACAACGTCTCAAATCCTGGTACATCTGCTCGTACCAGGTGCACTGACTATGGCGTACAATGCCTCCTGCAAAATCTTCTGGCTCAACTCCGCATCAGCGGTACCCAGACGCGATTGCGGCGTTTCAAAGCTCCATCTGCTCCTAGCAGGAACGGGGGCCTCATTCTGAAATATCCCTTCTCGGATCTTCATCAGGAAACTAGATATCCACTCTAACCAAATCAAGTCTCTCTGTCACTGCTACTGAACTGTCAACCTTGTTGTATCAATGTACTTCAAAATTCTAGCTTGGATGCATCTCTGTAACCACAAAATCAACTGTACTCTCTGGCCGTGCCAACCCAGGAACGGAAATCAGACATCTCTTCAGCTACTCCAAACTCTGCATACCCTGATCAGACCACACAAATCTGGTAGTCTTCCTCAGCAACCTCATCAGTGGATGGGTAATCATAGAAAAGCCCTCCACAAAGCGTCTGTGATAGCCGGCTAGGCCAAGGAAATTACGTACTTCCTTGACGTTCGTCGGTATCGTTCGTGCTGCTACAACCTCTATCTTCACCGGATCCATCTGGATCCTTTGGTGAAACAATGGAACCCAGAATGCTACCTCTGGCATCCAGAACTCACATTTAGAGAACTTAGCATAAAGTTCTCTATCCCGCAAAACTTGCAATACAGTCCTCAGATGTCCTGCATGCTCCTCTCCACTGCGAGAGTATACTAGAATGTCATCAATAAAACCACCACAACTGATCCAGGAAGTCGATGAAGATACTGTTCATCAACTCCATAAAGACGGCTGGGGCATTCGTAAGCCTAAATGGCATCACTACAACCTCATAGTGGCATATCTGGTCCGGAATGCTGTCCTGTGCACATCCTGCTCCCTCACCCTCAGCTGGTGATACCCGGAACGCAGGTCAATCCTGGAGAACACAGTCGCTCCCTGTAGCTGATCTAACAAATCATTAATGCACGGTAGTGGATACTTGTTCTTGATGGTCACCTTGTTCAGCTCTCTGTAATCTATGCATAACCTCAGTGATCCGTCCTTCTTCTGTACGAGGAGGACAGGTGCTCCCCATGGGGACACACTAGGGCGAACGAAGCCCTTCTCAGCCAACTCCTCGAGTTGCTTCTTCAGCTCCAGCATCTCGACAGGCGCCATCCAGTATGGGCCTTCGAGATGGGTCTCGTACCAGGCTCTAACTCGATACTGAAATCCACACTCCTCTGAGGCGGCAAACTGGACGGCTCAGAAAAACATCAGTAAACTCACAAACAACTGGGATATCCTCTAACGCTGACTCTCCCCCTCCTTCATGGCATAACACCAGAAGGCCTCATCACCTGTATAATCAATTTCGCTGCATGTACCGCACTGGTCACTATACTGACCTAACTCGGTGGAGACTGTGACAGTCCTCCTACCTACATATCATACAGTCTGATGCCTAACCCTCCAAACCATAACTAAAAGGATATTCTCATACACTACTGGCATGATACAAAGATCAACCAGTAACACACGGGTCCTACAGAAACGGGACAGTCACGGATCTCACGGGTACCTCTGACCCCACTACCTTCGGTAACCCTATAAAGGGTATTCCCTCACCACATCTAGGCTCAGGTACTCTATACAGGCATCGGAAATAAAAGAGTGCGTCGCACTCGTATCACATAAGACTCTAACAGGCAATCTAGGAAATTAGAAAGGTACTTGTATCAGTCGGTGTGGCTGGCTCCTCTGCACTCCTCAGTGCAAAACTAGACCCTGTGGTCCTCTGGTGTCCACAACATCACCATCCCGACCTAAGCCTCTACTCGGCCCGGAGCAGCTCCCGGAGTAGGCAATCTGGGATTCTCCACGGTCCTGTATCTGCTGAGGTAATCTCTGTCCACCTCCCACTGCAAGGGCAGGAAAAGAACTTTGCTGTGATAGAACTCCACCCCATCTACAGAAAATCTCCAGGTGACCTTGCCCACCACAAGTGAAGCAAGTCACTAACGGATACGTGCATGTTGGTCGTAAATGTCCAGGATCATTACAGTTAAAACACCGTGGACCCGTAGCAGCAACCAATGCAGCTGCGGGGTAACTTGAGCGTCTCTGGTATCGTTCAGAACTTACCATTCCTTCAGCACCTCTGGTCGGCCAGGTTGTTGTCGCTGTTGTTGCTGAGGTGACCTCTGTCCACCCCCAGCTACCCTAACAGGAAAAGAACCCGGCTGAGACAAAGCTCCACCATGTCTACAGAAAATATGTCTGTGACCTCGTCTGCCACAGATATAACAAGTCACTGTCTGCCTCGTGCACCTTCGTTGCGTATGTCCATACTTACCACAATTAAAACATCGCCGTCCTTGATCTGTAACTGGTACAGGTGGGGTTGACTCTGGCGATTCTGGCCTTGCCCTGAGCCAGCAACCCACCAGTATCACTGATCTGTCCTATCCGCTGTCTCTTCCCAGACCTTCTATGCTCCCCTGAAACTCGGGTAATCTCAGCAGCACGTGCCGGTACAACTGGCACCTGAGTAATTCTATGCAATCCTTCAAATGATTCCCCCTGTACTGGCAGATCAGGAATACGTTCACCTGCTCTAGCAGCCTCCTCCACTTGTCTAATATACGCACGGAAATCTGGTCCCCTCATAATGACATAACCCGAGTCATCTGACTGACTCGCTGTGGTGTATGTCTCTCAGCTATACCATTCCAATCCCCGAGGCGGCACTCTCAGCCACATTCTCCTGAAGCGCTACTGTTACCTGTACATCAACAGCAGGAATCCTACCCCGTCCTCTACCTAGAGGGGGTCTACCTCTACCTCTACCCCGTCCAGCTGCAGGTGCTCTAGTCTGAAACATCTGCAGAGGACGTAACCTACTCAGGAGGCTATATATATGCCGTATGTATAGATATATATATCACACATCACATCAAATAGTATCTATCTATATATATATACCTATACTGTCGAGATCTTCAGAGGGGCGATGGTTCACGTACACGATATCCCAAATCATTTTGTACTCATTTCAAAACCAAAACCTTTTGAAAAGTCAGACCCCTTTCGGGTTCTGTTTATTTATCTATTCGAACTTTATTGCAGATTACTAGTGCCATTGTTGTCAACCTGGGCTCTGATACCAACTTTGTAACACCCCAAATCCGTAGGACTCGGAGTGCTACTGGGCTAGGATCTCACAATGGATCCTGACCCTAGCCTGACAACAAGTTCACTAAATCTTACAACAAGGCACCGATAGATTAAATACAAAACATCAAACTGTTATAAAAGTATCAAAAGGTTTATACAACGTTGCTGAGTACAAACAAAACATAACGTAATTACATGATCAAAATATCCCGTAACCCACGAGTATGACCCAGTGTACGGCACCCTAAGGATCTACAACACGGTATAAAACCGTTAGCTAACTATACACATATATAAGAAGATGCTAGAGCACAATCACATATCAGTATAATTAAACACTTCAGCATGATATCAACATTTACCCGGTTTTATCTTTAAAAGTTAATCACTCAAGATATATAAATAGTATATGAAAATAGCGACACGAGGAATAATATATCCCGCCTCTGAGTGTAGCTAGTTGGAGTGGTATCACACTTTCCCGTATACCATATGGAGTGGTAGGTGCCCTTCCCGTATACCAGAACTAACTACTACAGAGAACTTCCCAGACTCCACTACGGGTGAAAGGAAAGTTTATAGCCACTACAATGGGCGGTCAATAACATAGGTCGGTGACCAACATAAACATGCTATAAAGCATAAACACACCACTCATGCACACATCCAATATAAGGATAGTAGCTAAGTAAGTCCTATGGACTTACCTCGATCTCAGAAGTAACTCGCTACGAACAACTCTCAGAAACGTCCACTCCAAACTGGAGGACAACTCAGCCTATACAAGACACACACATATATATATATCACAATCCTATCACACAAAGGGGTCACACCTAGACCCAAGGGATCCATAAGGGATCATATCCAACTTGTAACTCAAATCCGTAACCGGCATATCTATATCATACTCGTCAACATCCGAATCCTAGCATGGTACTAAGTTCCTCATACTAGAAAGGAAAGGAACTACCTAACTATAGGTAGTCCGGGACAAGACGCACCTTCGTGAACGGAGGACGCAGGGGCGGAACGCAGGAAACCGCGGGCGCGGTGGCACTCAACCGGGGGCGGTGACAAGGGTCGTTGGCAACGTAGGCACGGCGATGGCACGGCGCGGGCACTGCGGCACAAGGTCCGCAGGGGCGGAACTTCTGGCCGCGGGGGCGGTGAAAGTGCAAACAAGATCTCGTGATTCTTCTTTGGCTCTTCACGTGTTCAAATCACGTCCTTACCATTCCAAAAACACACACCACATGCACTTACACATACCAACCATCAATATCCTTAGCATACATCTAATCCTAAGCTAGAAAGATTGAATCAAAGAAGAAGAGAAGGAGAAGAAAAGCACTCACCACTACTGAAGATCCTAGGCTGCAGGGAGGATTAACACACACCAAAGCTGGCTTCCAAGCTCAGCAACATACATCACTAGCATCCACACACACTCTAGCCACAACAAACTCTCTTCCAAACCAAAGGAAACCAAGGCAAGATCAAGGTGAAGCAAAGGAGAAGCAAGAAGGACGTGGGAAGTTGAAGAAAGGAATGAAGATGGAACCCTTGCTCAGCAAGGTAAAACGAAGAGGTAAAGTAAAAGGTAAAGCACGGTCAAAAGAGTGAACAAAACCGGCCGCAGCCGCCGGAAACCGCAGGGGCGGTCCCATGAGAGGGGCGGAAACCCGCAGGGGCGGCGGTCATGCCCGCGGGTGCGGAAAGGCCAATCTCGGCCAAAGCCAATCTCGGCTATGGCAGGGGCGGCGGTCATGCCGCGGGTGCCAATCTCGGCCCAAAGCCAATCTCGGCTTATGATCCGATCTCGGTCTGAAAGACTACAGCTCTTACAGATATGCCGGTTACGGCCTTGAGGTTACGAGTTGGATATGATCCTTATGGATCCCTTGGGTCTAGGTGTGACCCCTTTGTGTGATAGGAGTTTGATATATCTATGTGTGTCTTGTATAGGCTGTGTTGTCCTCCAATTTGGAGTGGACGTTTCTTAGAGTTGTTCGTAGCGAGTTACTTCTGAGATCGAGGTAAGTCCATAAGACTTACTTAGCTACTATCCTTATATTGGATGTATGCTTGAGTGGTGTGTGTGTTATATGCTTTATAGCATGTGTTATTATGGTCACCGACCTATGTTATACTGACCGTCCATTGTAGTGGTCGTGATAACCTTTCCCTTTCATCCCGTAGTGGAGTTTGGGAAGTTCTCTGTAGTCAGGCCAGATCTGGTATAAAGGAAGGACCCTCACCACTCCCATAGGGTACACGGGAGGTGTGTTGATACTACTCCAGCTGGCTAGAGCACTCAGAGGCGGGGATTATATTCCTCGTGTCACATATCTTCATATACATCTATTTATACGATTGAGTGATTTAACTTATTAAAGATAATAAACCGGGTAAATGTGTGATATCATGATGATGTGTTAATATTATTAATGTGTGTTTGTGCTCTAGCATCTTCTTATATATGTGTATAGTTAGCTAACGGTTTTATACAGTGTTGTAGATCCTTTGAAGGTTAGGAGAGCTGCAGAGTGATCCGGAGGGGTGATCTGCTGAGGGTTCCGTACACTGGGCGTATTCGTGGGATTTTGGGTTTATCATTATTGTACGATTTCAGTTTGACTTTGTACTCAACAGTACTCTGTATAATCCTTTTGACGTATATATATATATATATATATATATATATATATATATATATATATATATATATATATATATATATATATATATATATATATGTGCCTTATTCAGTGAATTTGTTGTCAGGCTAGGGTCAGGATCCATTGTGAGATCCTAGCCCAGTAGCACTCCGAGTCCTACGGATTTGGGGTGTTACAACTAGTAGGATTGATAACCAAATAGGAAATATTTTAGGATTAAAAATAATAAAAATGCTTATTTAAATAAATTACGGAATTTACTTATTTATAAAAAAAATATCTTACAACAAATTCACTAAATCTTACAACAAATTTATTTTTTAATTATTTATAAAAAAATATCTGATACCATTTTGTAACACTCCAAATTCTGAAAATGATACGGACTAGGACCTCACAATGGGTCCCGACCCTAGCTTGACAATAATTTCACTAGATCTTACAACAAAGGCACAAATATGAATAAAACAAATGAAAACTTATTACAAATATTAAAGTCGTGAATGCATGACATGAGACAACCTTAAACGAAACTACTAACATCCTAGGACTCTAAGCCATCTTATATGAATGTGATAAGTGAAAAGAAACCATCCAATCTATATGAGTACGTGGATCCGGTTGACCTTCTACTCCGTATCACCCTGCAACTTTCTTTCGTATTTTTTTAAAAGTAATTGTAGTTACGAATTCTTTTATAAATTATGTAATTCAAGAAAAAAGGGACACTGAGGTTAAATATTGGCGTGACACGTGGCAATTAGCAAGTTTTTGGTACGACATATGGCAAGAAGTGTTTCTCCTATATATAATATATACTATTACTAGTGTATTATCCGCACTGTGAGCGGGTCTAGATTCAAAAATTGTGTAATAACAGGAAATTTTTTAATAAAATTTCCTATTATTTATAATTTTATTTAAATTAGTTTAACTTAAAAGTTAGCCGAGAATCCGAAACGTATACGTATAAATAAATTAAACGAATCCAAATCTAATCAATTGTTAAAATTTAATCTTCTATAATATATACTAGTACTGATGTAGTCGACATGAATTACTTCTATCTGTTTGACATGGAGTCCTGTTTTACCGCTAAATCATTGCACACACAATCAGGTTTTATCAAGTGTAACTTGATAGTAGTTGGAGCGTGAATACTTGTTTTATGTAGCCTAACTTTCAACATCATTATTTTAATTAAAGTACTGCAAAATGTATTATTTTCTATTTAAATTTGTAGAAGACTATTTTTGACGAAATAAATAATTTCTATTTAAAATTGTAGAAGACTATTTTTGACGAAATACATACTCGATATTTAACCTATTTTGATATAAATTTTTTGTTGAGAATTATAAACTAAATGAAAATTTTAGATTTAGATATTTTGTTTATTCATTTATACAGCTTATTCAATTCAAGTTATGTAATTTACAAATAATCTATGCATGAACTATGAAAAACTAAATCACAAATATTAATTTTTATTCAAACGCGTTTTTTATTTACGGCGGCCGTGTGAACATTTTCGGTATCAATCCACGTTTACGCACGCGCGATGCGCCTAGTAAGCTTAAAAGTTAGGGGTTAATTTGTTTAATGTGTTATATAGAAAAGATTAGTTAAAAGTAATAATATATTTATGAAAATATCTTCTTTTCTTGTGAAGAAAGAAAAATATCTTTCTTTTCTTACCAAAAAAAAATCTTTCTAATATATATATATATATATATATATATATATATAATTGCCCTATTAACGACCTTCCGAATTTCGTACTCTTCCGAACCTCTAGAGTTTCGCCGTTTTCCCAATTTTGACGTTGTTGATCGCGACATCGAATTTGCTACCTTTTCCCTCGAATTTCACGTTTGGTTCTTGTTTGGTGGTTCAAGCATTGCTGCTTTCGTTTGAAGAATTTCTCTTCAATCTTTGTTCGTTTCAGTTCCACCGTGGACTTGGGTTGTTCTTTTCAAGGGTTTTCTGCTTAGGATGGTCTGTCAGAGGGTTTTGGTGCAATGCCGCCTGCTATCTCGACGGTGAGCAGGATGGGATGACGAAGCCACTTTCGTTAACGGGCCTCACCAAGGGTGATTTGAAAAAGACTCGCGAATTGGAAAAGGTTTGTGTCCTACTACGTGGTTTTGGTTGGGTTTACTACCTTTTTGTATAGTATTTTCTATCACATATATAGTTGCCCCGCTGTAGTCCTAGTTATACGAAGAACCGGATTTACAATTATGTTCTTCTTTTTTCACTAAACACAAATTTTTTACATGAAAATAACTCTATATTCAACAAATTTTAACTAATAATATACACATATAACAATTTATACACATATAAAATCTTTCTATATATATTTTACAAATACCCGTGCAAGGCACGGGCACTGAACTAGTAGGATTGATAACCAAATAGGAAATATTTTAGGATTAAAAATAATAAAAATGCTTACTTAAATAAAATTATGGAATTTACTTATTTATAAAAAAATATCTTACAACAAATTCACTAAATCTTACAACAAATTTATTTTTTAATTATTTATAAAAAAATATATGATACCATATTGTAACACTCCAAATTCTGAAAATGATACGGGCTAGGACCTCACAATGGGTCCCGACTCTAGCTTGACAACAATTTCACTAGATCTTACAACAAAGGCACAAATATGAATAAAACAAATGAAAACTTATTACAAATATTAAAGTCGTGAATGCATGATATGAGACAACCTTAAACGAAACTACTAACATCCTAGGACTCTAAGCCATCTTATATGAATGTGATAAGTAAAAAGAAACCATCCAATCTATATGAGTACGTGGATCCGGCTGACCTTCTACTCCGATCACCCTGCAACTTTCTTTCGTATTTTTTTTAAAATAATTGTACTTACGAATTCTTTTATAAATTACGTAATTCAAGAAAAAAGGGACACAGAGGTTAAATATTGGCGTGACACGTGGCAGTTAGCAAGTTTTTGGTACGACATATGGCAAGAAGTGCTTCTCCTATATATAATATATACTAGTACTAGTGTATTATCCGTACCGTGAGCGGGTCTAGATTTAAAAATTGTGTAATAACAGGAAAATTTTTAATAAAATTTCCTATTATTTATAATTTTATTTAAATTAGTTTAACTTAAAAGTTAACCGAGAATCCGAAACGTATACGTATAAATAAATTAAACGAATCCAAATCTGATCAATTGTTAAAATTTAATCTTCTATAATATATACTAGTACTGGTATAGTCGACAGGAATTACTTCTATCTGTTTGACATGGAGTCCTGTTTTACCGCTAAATCATTGCACACACAATCATGTTTTATCAAGTCTAACTTGATAGTAGTTGGAGCGTGAATACTTGTTTTATGTAGCCTAACTTTCAACATCGTTGTTTAATTAAAGTACTGCAAAATGTATTATTTTTTATTTAAAATTGTAGAAGACTATTTTTGACGAAATACATACTCGATATTTAACCTATTTTGATATAAATTTTTTGTTGAGAATTATAAAGTAAATGAAAATTTTAGATTTAGATATTTTGTTTATTCATTTATACAGTTTATTCAATTCAAGTTATGTAATTTACAAATAATCTATGCATGAACTATGAAAAACTAAATCACAAATATTAATTTTTATTAAAACGCGTTCTCCATTTACGGCGGCCGTGTGAACATTTTCAATATCAATCCACGTTTACGCACGCGCGATGCGTCTAGTAAGTTCAAAAGTTAGGGGGTTAATTTGTTTAATGTATTGTATAGAAAAGATTAGTTAAAAGTAATAATATATTTATAAAAATATCTTCTTTTCTTCTGAAGAAAGAAAAATATCTTTCTTTTCTTCCCAAAAAAAAAGAAATCTTTCTTAAATTAAAACTAACGTACAATTCCAGTTTAGTAAGCTTATTCCTCTCCCTCCCTTCTCTTCATTGCTGCTTATCTCTTTCTTTCCCTCTCCTTCATCCATTTCCATGGATGAAGCTCTTGAGGAAGTTTTTCCCTTGAATCCTTGCATGCATGTGTTCTTAGCTCGATAAGGCCGTGGAGAGGAGTCTAAGATCAGAGGTTGGTGTTTGGAGAAGACCCAGCAAGAAGAGGAGGACATTGGAGCCAAGGATCCACAGTCGAAGACGAAGAAGACGACGTTCTGCTGCTCAAACCGCGGGGCGGATCATCAGAGGCGCGGGTGCGGATCAAGGCCACCGCAGGGGCGACTCAAGCCACTACAGGGGCGGCACCAGGGCGCAGGGGCGGCGCCAGGAGACCGTAGGTGTAACATCCGGAATTTCTATTCCAGCCCGAGAGCGTTTTATTGACCTTCCCGTGTTAGTGGCTCAGTTTTCCCGCAGGTACGAGGTGCTGAGTGCCGGTATTTATTCCCAAAATCCCGCGCCAACCCTTCGTTTTCCCCTTTTTTCTTTCCGATCCCTCGTTCCTAGCTGAGGTGACAAGGGTCAGCTGACCCCTTGATTCCCTCTCCCTTTTGTAGCCTTGTGACATCCCCTCTCTCTTCTCTTTTCATTTCACGATCATTATCTTCCTCTCTTGTCTCTCTGTTCTCTTCTTCCACCTTTGGAGCTCTTTGATTTGTGGACTATAGTGGATGAGAATCAGATCCGGTTTGGTAAGCTTATTCATCTACCTCCCTTCTCTTCATTGCCGCTTATCTCTTTCTTTCCCTCTCTTTCATCCATTGCCATGGATGAAGCTCTTGAGGAAGCTTTTTCCTTAAATCCTTGCATGCATGTGTTCTTAGCTCGATTAGGCCGTGGAAAGGATTCTAAGATCAGAGTTTGGTGTTTGGAGAAGACCCAGCAAGAAGAGGAGGACATAGGAGCCAAGGATTCACAGTCGAAGACGAAGAAGACAACGTTCTGCTGCTCAAACCGCGGGGGCAGATCATTAGAGGCGCGGGTGCGGATCAAAGCCACCATAGGGGCGGCTCAAGCCACCACAGGGGCGGCACCAGGGCGTAGGGGCGGCACCAGGAGACCGCAGGGGCGGCGCCAGGAGACCCCAGGGGGCGGTGACAGGGCTACGCAGGGGCGCCAGCTTGACTCCGCGGCTGCGTTTCTTCGACAGTAGGTTCCTCTTCTCCCTTCCTCTTCGTTCCTTCCTTAGTTATGTAGTTGTATCTTGGTAGTGGCATGCCTAGTATAGATCTAGAGTAGCTTGAGAATTCCACCTAGTGGTTGAAAACCTAGGAGCCGTTAAGGCTCGATGTAGTCGATGGTTACGAGTGTGTTGAGCATGATGGACCTTCTAGGCTAGGTTGTTCCTTCTTGGCTGAGGTTTAAGATCATGTGAGGTTATAAGCTGTTGTGAGTTGCTTTCATGTGCTGAGAGTGTGGTGAGTACCTTGGACCCTAATATGCGTTCCTAGCTTGAGGGTTAGGTGATCTTGCTTAGATCACTAGAGTGAAGTCTACGACTTTTTGAGCGTGAGCATGTGTTGATATGTACATCCTCTTGTGAGCAGGTTGTGGGCTTCCTCCCTAAGGAAGCGAGTGTGTTGTGAATTGAGTGTGGTGACGAGGTAAGTCTCCGGACTTACTTAGCTCGTATTTTACGTATTATCATCGATGTGTGTTGGTGGTGTGTGTGTGTTATTGTTTATGTTATAAACAACTAAACCGGTAATAGGACCACCGACTTTATATTGTTTTGGCCCAAGTGTATGATAACGGGAGGTGACATCATCTGCCTAGCTCTTGCGAGAGTCTAGGAGGTTCTCGGCGACTAGCCCGTGCGGGTAGACGGTTGGATGCATCAGTACCATTCTTTTCCAGTAAGTAGGGACAAACCTAAGTTGAATTAGAACGGGATACAACTTAATAATAAAAAAGATAATAAACCGGACTTGTGTGTTTTGGAGTACGTATGTGTTATGTTGATGTATGTGTGTATGTTCTTTCACATCGTTTCTAATGCTTCGAATATGAACTAACGGTTTTAAACCGTTTGTGTAGATGCCTTGCAGGTTAGGGACGCCGTAGAGTGAGGTGGAGGAGTAGACACCCGGGGTCTCCGTACATTATAGGACGGGGACGTTTTTGGGGTTATGTCCTTGTATTGTTGGATTGTGGGTTATGTTGTACGGTTTAGGTTGTCTTATCGGAGTTGTGTCGTTTTGAGGACTAGGCTGAGTGTCCACCTTGTATCTTTACATTTCAGTTTCTCGCATACATTATAAACGGTTTGAGTTTTGCCTTTATTTGTGCCTTGTTGGAAAGGTCCGGTGAAACTGTTGTCAGGCAAAGGGTCGGGACCCATTGTGAGATCTCGCCCGTAGCATCCCGAGTCCCGCGTATTCGGGGTGTTACAAAGTGGTATCAGAGCCCTAGGTTGACAACAATGACACTCGCAATCTTTTAAAGGCCGAATGATGAATAAACAGAACCCACACGGGTTTTGACTTTTCGTTTTCAAAATCATGTGCGTGAGTCGGGTTTGGGTTAAAATGTACGGGACCACCACTACTTCTGCATACCTTGGTGACATAGATCTCTGGATTTGAAGTATGTATATATATATATATATATGGCCTTAGAATGTTTTTGGATTTGTATGTACCTAGCTATGTAAGTGGCTTTAGGATGTTTTTGGCTTGTATGTCTTAGATGTATATTGTGATTATGCTTACCGTTATGCTTTTGAAATTTTTATCATACCGAGATCGTAATTGTTACCTACGTATTTATACATAAGTAAATGACATACGTTATCAGATGGCACGTACGAGAGCTACCGCTTACGTAGGACCCTCTAGGGGTAGACCCCCTCTTCCTCCTACCGTCCCGAGACAGGGACGAGTAGGAAGACCTCCAGGCGCGAGAGGTCGGGGACGTATCCCCATTGCGGACCCGCCAGTTGTGGATGCACTAGTAGTTGAGGTTCCCGTAGAGGACGTCGCCGAGAGCATCGTTCCCGAAGTTGGGGATAGGACCGTTGTGAGGTCCGGGGCGCAGAGTTCTCCATCTGCGAGGACCGGGGGAGCGTCCATTAGATCTACCGTGTTTGGGGACTACGCACGACGAGTTGAGGAGGCCTTTAGGACGGGAGCACCACCTCCCGCACCACCGGTGCCTGCACCTACGAGATTAGTTGAGGTCTCGCAAAGGGTGACTTAGATTAGGGTTGCACCAGAGATAGTTGCACCAGCGGTAGTTGCACCCGAACCGGTTATGGAGGTTGTTAGGGCGAGAGACGAGCTGAGGTCTCCGGGAACTGATTCATGGTTGAAGGCTTTGAACCAGCAGCATGTACCCAACTTCGACGGGAAAGTAGGGTTAGAGGTCGAGCACTGGATTGGGCATGTGGAGTCGGCTTTAGAGGCGATCCGTTGCCCAAAAGAGAGGCAGGTTGAGATAGTCCAGACTTTATTTCGAGAGCAGGCCCAATATTGGTGGAGGACGGTTAGAGGAGGTGTGACCAGGATGGATCAACTGTTGAGCCTCGTTAGGGAGACCTTTTGCCCGGATTCACTGAGTAGAGACAGAGTCCAGGATTTCTTGGAGGCAGGATTCGAGGACGTCCCAGTCATTGAGGCTATTAGACGATTTCGGGCGGAGTTAGCCTTGCTGGGACCCGCCGCACCTCCAGCGGACCAGCATGTCTATCTCTTTTCCAGGAGACTGAGGGAGTCCACCCGTGCTTACCTTGCGGGATTTCATTCTGACTCGCGGGCGGAGTACCAGGACCGAGCTTCGGCCTATGAGAGTGATCGCCATGGGTCTAGCAGGGCAGCACAGTCCGGAGGACCAGACAAGAGACAGAGGACAGTACCAGCTAGTTCGGGGGCCGGAGTAGCGGGTCAGGGACGTAGCCAGACTCTGGGACGTCCCGGTCCTCAGACGTCGAGGCAGACATCAGACGGGGGACGTTAGTGCTACAATTGTGGAGAGTTTCAACACATGAGGAATACATGTAGGAGGCGGCCCGTGGCTTGTTTCACTTGTGGTCAGGTGGGTCACCGAGCCGCTTTTTTCCGCCAGGGCAAGTCACAGTCGCAACAGGGTTCCTCGCCTGCTGGCGTAGTAGGGAGCAGCCAAAAGCCGCCACAGTTTCAGTCACAGGGCTCTCAACAAAGGGGCTAGGGTCAAGCTCAGGCCCGTACACAGGGATCAGCCTAGGGACAGGGCCGAGGTAGAGGCCGTGGTGGAGGTACCCAGGGATCAGAGGCACACAAGCCAGGGTATTTGAGTTGAGGAGTGCCGTTGATCTAGCGGCGCCGGCAGCCACAAGTACTATTCAGATTCACTGTTTTTCGGTCCAACTTTTATTTGATACGGGTGCTATGCACTCTTTTATATCGGATGATTGTGTAGCTAGGTTGTCCTTAGTTACGGTAGAGGGGAGACCTTTCATTGTAGGGTTACCCGATGAAGGTAGGGTTATTGGTACCCGAGAGGTACACGGTTGTCCCATTCGTTTGGGAAACCGAGATCGGTTAGCCGACTTCTTTGTCATGCACTTAGTGCATGAAGAAGTCATCCTTGGGATGGATTGGATGGACCGCCATCGAGCCGTTTTAGACATCAGCCGGAGGACCGTGACGGTTACCACGGAGGCGGGACACGAGGTGATTTTCCGAGGTTGGGACCTCGGGAAGGCCGGTACAATCATTAGCACGGTCCGAGCCGCGAGACTTATCAGGCATGAATGCGAGGCCTTATGGTGTTATGCCATGAAGGAGGAGGCGGGACCATCGCTGGAGGAGATTCCCGTGGCATGCGAGTTCGAGGACGTTTTCGGGGAGCCACCAGGGCTACCACCGCAGAGGAGCGTTGATTTTGCTATTGAGTTGAAGCCCGGCACGAGGCCGATCTCCAAGGCTCCATACCGCATGGCGCCGATCGAGATGTTGGAGCTGAAGAAGCAGCTTGAGGAGTTAGCCGAGAGGGGTTTCATACGCCCGAGCGCTTCCCCTTGGGGTGCACCGGTCATCTTCGTCGGGAAGAAGGACGGATCTTTGAGGCTATTGTTCGCTGATTTTACACCCCTATAAACCTTTATCAATAATGATAAAGACCTATAAGTTAGTAAAACAAGGAAGGGATAGTTTTATATTTGTAACCTGTAATAATTCCCTAAATAGCAACGAACCCACAGTGTATGGATCAATCACAGTAAAGATAAGTATTCCAGGGTCGATCTCAGGAACTGTGAGGATTAATATGCAGCGATGATTAAATAGAATAAATCTCAAATAAAGACAAGAGGTTGGAAAAGATAAGGGAAAAAATCAAAAAGGTTTTAAAAAGGTTTAAAGGACTCACAATCAATTGTCACTATTGATTGAAAGTCAAAACAAATAAATAGAAAAGAAAACAAAGATAATCAAGTTAAAGGGAAGAAAATGGATTCCAATGGTTCAAGGTCATTGTTTATACATATAGATTCAGGTAGACTCATAAAGATATATGGTAGAAAATCCACAGGGATGAACGTTTCTAGGCTGACAGTCTATTACCGGGTAAGTCTCAAGACTATCTAGTTCCAAACCAACTACCTATTACCGGGTAAGTCTCAAGGTAGAGAGGTAGGAAATTCTAAACAAACCAGACTACAAACTAAGGAAAAGGTAAACCATTACCGGGTAAGTCTCAGGTATTACCCTACTTAGAAGGAATCTAAGCACATTCAACCAATAAAGGATAAACCTTTATTACCTATGATCAGTTTCTCATGTATCTATGAAGGAATATCACCGGGTAAGTCTCAATTCCAACTTAGGTTACTAGCTAGAAGGATTCTAACTAGATTCAAGTCCAAGCCAACCATTAGGATTTCAAGCAATTCAAAGCCAAAACAAAGAACAATCTAATCCATCATAATTCAAGGCATAAACAAATCCCTGTCAACCTTGGAATCACAAGGTTCTAGCCAATAACACTCATATCAAAGAAAGACAAATGAATAAATAACAAAAGGGAATAAAAGAACTTAGCTTCAATAAATGTAAACTTGCAATATTGACAAATCTTGAATCCAACAATTTCTTCTCAACAAAACTGAATGTAAAAGTATGAATCTTGAAGCTAAACTATGAAGGGAAAGAAAGGGAGGTGGCTCCCCCTATGGGGTAACCTAACCCTAAAAGAAACGGACTAATTCGGACCCTTAGAAATAAGCTAGAGCTTCCCTTTTATAGTTAACAATCTTCCAAAGGATGGGCTGGGCCAAAACCGATCCAAAAATAAGATGAAATCGCCGAACAGGAAATCTCGGGTAGAAATCTCGGCCGAGATCGGGCCAGTCGGGACCGAGATTTGGCAACAGAACCTTCAACGCGTCAGAACATCAGGAATCTCGGCCGAGATCGAGAAATCTCGGCCGAGCTAGGCCAAATCTCGGCCGAGATTTGGACCGTCTCGGTCTGGTTTGACCGAGATCGGTCCATCTCGGTCCGAGACGCGGTCTTCTTCGTTCCTTCGCGCCTTTAGCTCGATTCCTCGCGTCTTTAGCTCGATTCCTTGCCTTTCCCGTGCACGTAGTTCGCTCCAATGCGTCCACTTCGAGGCTTGATCCTCAAATACGTCGTTTTAGCTCCAAAATGTGCCAAATCACCTACAAAGCCACAAATAGCGTGTGTAGACATCTATTCTTGCAAAGTAGAACTAAACAAGCTTATATGACACAAACTAAGGCTAAAACATGAATGCGGAAAAGGGAAATATAACTAAATGCATGAGTAAAACAGGTCGATAAATCATGTTATCAGCTATGCATTGATTACCGGAAGTTGAACAAAGTCACCATCAAGAACAAGTACCCGTTGCCGCGCATTGATGATTTGCTGGACCAGTTGCAGGGAGCCTCCGAGTTTTCACGAATTGATTTGAGGTCGGGATATCACCAGCTGAGGGTGAGAGAGGAGGATGTGCCGAAGACGGCATTCAGGACGAGATACGGCCATTATGAGTTTGTCGTGATGCCATTTGGGCTCACGAATGCACCCGCCATCTTCATAGAGTTGATGAACGGCATCTTCATCGACTTCTTGGACCAGTTCGTGGTAGTGTTTATAGACGACATCTTAGTTTACTCCCGGAGTAGGGAGGAGCATGCGGGACACCTGAGGACGGTGCTTCGAGTCCTCCAGGATATAGAGCTTTACGCTAAGCTCTCTAAGTGCGAGTTTTGGATGTCCGAGGTGGCATTCCTAGGTCATATAGTTTTTGCCAAGGGTGTCATGGTTGACCCGGTGAAGATAGAGTTTGTTTCCTCATGACCGCCTCCTAGGACGGTCAAGGAGGTGCGCAATTTCTTGGGCTTAGCGGGATACTACCGCCGTTTTGTTGAGGGTTTCTCCGTGATTGCACGACCGCTCACTTCCTTGCTGAGGAAGTCCACCAGGTTCGTCTGGTCCGAGCCTTGTCAGCACAACTTCGAGGAGCTGAAGAGGAGGTTGACCTCCGCTCCCGTTTTAGCCCAGCCTGAGGGCGTAGAGGATTTTGTAGTGTATAGTGACGCCTCAAAGCTAGGCTTGGGGTGCGTTTTGATGCAGAGGGGTAGGGTTATTGCATACGCTTCTCGGCAGCTGAAGTCGTACGAGGAGAATTACCCTACCCATGATCTTGAGCTGGCGGCAGTGATTCATGGCTTGAAGATCTAGCGACATTACTTGTACAGGGCTACGTGCCAGATCTTCACAGACCATAAGAGTTTGAAGTATATATTAACTCATCGGGAGTTGAATAACCGCCAGAAGAGATGGTTGGAGCTGATTAAGGACTTTGACTTAGAGATTTTGTACCATCCGGGGAAGGCGAATGTAGTCTCCGATGCTTTGAGTAGGAGGACACCTCGAGAGGAGGCTATACATCGGCTTACGGTTCAGCCACAGTTGCAGAGGGATTTGATAGAGTTGGAGTTGGATATCCGGTTCCCGCATACGGACTGTTGTTTGTCCGAGTTAGAGGTATTATCGGACCTGTCTTGAGAGATCCGGCAGAAGTAGGAGGGATGTCCCATTTTGATGAGGATCCGGGACAGGATGTCCCGAGGAGAGGCACCGCAGTTTATCACAGGAGCAGACGGGCTATTGAGACGCCAGGGACGTATTTGTGTACCGTCGGACCAAGAGTTGAGAGAGCGGATTTTGCATGAGGCACATTCCACACCTTACTCGTACATACAGGCACGAGTAAGATGTACCAGGATATTTAGGAGATTTTATTGGTGGGGCGGGCTCAAGCCCGATGTAGCTAGATATGTGGCCCGATGCGCGACTTGCCAGCAGGTCAAGATCGACCACTAGAGACACGGAGGAGAGTTTCACCCACTGCCCGTGCCGCAGTGGAAGTGGGAGGACATATCCATGGATTTCGTTACCGGTCTGAGACCGAGTAGGAGCTTCGACACGATATGGGTAGTAGTAGATCGGTTAACGAAGACCGCGCGTTTCATCCCTATACGGCAAAACGTGGCCGGTGAGTCGTTTAGCCGAGGAGTTTACCCATCAGATTGTGAGATTACATGGAGTACCGAGGACCAACATCTCGGACAGGGACGAGGCGTTTTACCTCGAGGTTCTGGTAGCAGGTTCACGCCGCCCTAGGTTCGAGTCTTCATTTCACCACCGCATACTATCCACAGACCGACGTCCAGTCTGAGCGGACTATTAAGACCTTAGAGGATATGTTACAAGCATGTGCACTATATTGGGGTCAAGTATGGCCAGACCATCTCCCGTTGGTCGGGTTTCATATAATAACAGCTGGCACGCGTCGATTGGGATGGCACCGTATGAGGCATTGTATGGACGGAGATGACGTACTCCCTTATGTTGGGACGAGCCGGGGAGTTCTAGCGTTGTAGCTCCAGATCAGGTACAAGACAACTTGGCTAGAGTTGCTTTGATCCGAGAGAGGATGTTCGCCGCGCAGAGCCGTCAGAGGTCGTATGCGGATAGGAGGCGTAGACCTCTCGAGTTCAGGGTAGGAGCTCGGGTGTGGTTGAGGGTATCACCGACCCGGGGCGTCACGCGATTCGGCATTAAGGGGAAGTTAAACCCCGATATGTCGGTCCATTCGAGATCTTGGAGAGATTCGGTGAGGTGGCATACCGGTTAGCATTGCCACCGCGGTTGGAAAGTATACATCCGGTATTTCATGTCTCTCAGCTGAGAGAGTACATACACGACCCGAGGCACATCATTAGCCACGAGGACCTAGTTGTCGAGCCGGACCATACTTTTGCAGAGCATCCGATAGCGGTTTTAGAGCGGAGTACGAGGCGCCTTCGATCGAAGGAGATACCGATGCTGAGAGTGCAGTGGTCGAGGCGAGGAGCCGATGAGGCTACATGGGAGACGGAGGATAGTATCCGGAGGAACTATCCTGAGTTTTCCACAGATTTAGCGACATCAATAGGACCATTGGGTTAATCCCGAGATCTTTCCTTGTTTCTGCTATGTGTTTATGTCATGACGTGTTATGTGAGTTCGTATGAGTATATGTGTACCTTGCGAGGTCTTGATGTGATTTTATTCGTAGGCTTGGATTAGGGCCGTTAGTTGGCGTTGTTACGAGTTCCGCGTGGTTACGTGACGTGTTTGGCGGAGGGTGTTGCGTTTAGCAAGTTTCGGGGCGAAACTTGTTTTTAGGGGGGTTAGTTGTAACATCCGGAATTTTTATTCCGGCCCGAGAGCGTTTTATCGACCTTCCCGCGTTAGCGGCTCAGTTTTCCCGCAGGCACGAGGTGTTGAGTGCCGGGATTTATTCCCAAAATCCCGCGTCAACCCTTCATTTTTCCCTTTTTGCTTTCCGACCCCTCGTTACTAGCTGAGGTGACAAGAGGCCAGCTGACCCCTTGATTCCCTCTCCTTTTTGCAGCCTTGTGACATCCCATCTCTCTCTCTTCTCTTTTCATGTCACGTTCTTTGTTTCCTCTCTTCCTCTCTTCTCTCTCTTTTCTCTTCTTCCACCTTTGGAGCTCTTGGATTTGTGGACGGCAGTGGAGGAGAATCAGATCCGGTTTGGTAAGCTTATTCCTCTCCCTCCCTTCTCTTCATTTTTTCTTATCTCTTTATTTCCCTCTCCTTCATCCATTGCCATGGATGAAGCTCTTGAGGAAGCTTTTCCCTTGAATCCTTGCATGCATGTGTTCTTAGCTCGATTAGGCCGTGGAGAGGAGTCTAAGATCAGAGGTTGGTGTTTGGAGAAGACCCAGCAAGAAGAGGAGGACATTGGAGCCAAGGATCCACAATCGAAGACGAAGAAGACGACGTTCTACTCCTCAAACCGCGGGGGCGGATCATCAGAGGCGCGGGTGCGGATCAAGGCCACCGGATGGGTTGCTCAAGCCACCGCAGGGGCGACACCAGGGCGCAGGGGCGGCGCCAGGAAACCGCAAGGGCGGTGACAAGGCGCAGGGACGGCATCAGGACACCGCAGGTGTAACACCCCAAATCCGTAGGACTCAAGGTGCTACTGGGCTAGGATCTCTCAATGGATCCTGACCCTAGCCTGACAACAAGTTCACTGAATCTTACAACAAGGCACAAATAGATTAAATACAAAACATCAAACTGATATATATATATATATATATATATATATATATATATATATATATATATATATATATATATATATATATATATCAGTTTGATGTTTTATATTTAATCTATATGTGCAGCCGCAAGAAACCGCAGGGGCGGTTCCCTGAGCCGCGGGAGCGGGAACCCGCTGGGGCGGCACACAAACCCGCGGGGCGGCTAAGGTCAATCTCAGCTAAAGCCAAATCTCGGCTAAGGCAAACTCGGTCCAAAAGACTAAGGCTCTTACATCTCACCCCCCTAAAAACAAGTTTCGTCCCGAAACTTGTAAAATCCTCAAACCACTCGGACTCACAAGCTGAGGTATAACTCTCTATAACCTCAAACATAAGCATGGAGGAAATCATCAATCCAGCAACAAAACACTATCCAAGGCATAAAGAAAAACCATCTTTATCCAAACCATAAACACATCACAAGGCATAGAGGAATCACATCTCTATCCGTATCATACTCATAACAGAACGGCATGGAGGAAAAACATCTCCAGCAACACTATGTCCATCAAAATAGCATGGAGGAAACCATCTCCAGCTGAATCCTAATCGTATCACAATAGCATGGAGGAAAGAGCCATCTCCAACTATAAACAATCATCATACTAGCACAACAAGATCTAATAAGATCATATATCACATCAAAGCTAGTATGAAAATAACACATCATATCATAAAGCATATAAGCACATAATACTCACCGAGATATTACTAAGACCTACTCGGTGATCCTACTAGTGCATCTATCTCGGCATAGAACTTTGGATAGTTCCTCTGGATACTATCCTCAGTCTCCCATGTAGCCCCATCCGATCCTCGTCTCGACCACTGTATCCTCAGCATAGGAATGTCCTTCGAACGTAGGCGTCTCATACCTCGTTCTAGGACTGCAATCGGGTGCTCAACAAAAATGTGGTCCGGCTCAACCACCAAATCATCATAACTCACGATATGTCTCGGATCTGGTATGTACTCTCTCAGCTGCGACACGTGAAATACAGGGTGAACACCCTCTAATCTCGGAGGCAAAGCTAATTTGTATGTTGCACTCCCAACCCGATCCAGAATCTCGAACGGTCCGACATATCGGGGGCTTAACTTCCCCTTAATGCCAAAACGTCTAACACCTCGTGTCGGAGACACTCTCAGCCACACATGGGCGCCTACTCTGAATTCTAGAGGTCTACGCCTCCTATCAGCATATGACTTTTGACGACTCTGTGCAGTCAGCATCCGCTCTCTAATCAATGTTACTCGAGCCACATCATCCTGAATCTGTTCAGGTGCTAAACCCCTAACACTGCTCTGCACATCCCAGCATAACGGGGTACGACATCTCTGTCCATACAGTGCCTCATATGGGGTCATCCCAATAGATGCATGCCAGCTGTTGTTGTATGAGAACTCAACTAGTGGGAGATGATCCGTCCTCACTTGTCCCCAATCCAACACACAAGCTCGCAACATGTCCTCCAGCGTCTGAATGGTCCTCTCTGACTGACCATCTGTCTGAGGATGGAACGCAGTCGTGAAGTGCAAACTCGTCCTCAGTGCAGTCTTAATCTGCTGCCAAAACCTCGAGGTAAATCGTCCATCTCAATCTGAGACGATCGTCCTCGGTACACCATGGAGTCTCACTATCTTCCTAGTGTACTCCTCAGCTAATCTGCTCACCGGCCACGTCTCCCGAATAGGGATAAAACGTGCCGTCTTCGTCAATCTGTCCACTATAACCCAGATAGCATCAAAACTCCGGCTCAGTCTCAGCCCAGTCACAAAGTCCATGGTGACGTCCTCCCACTTCCTTTGTGGAACAGGAAGTGGATGGAGCTCACCTCCAGGTCTGCAATGCTCGATCTTCACCTGCTGGCAGGTAGCACACTGTGCCACAAATCTGGCCACATCGGGCTTCAGCCCTCCCCACCAATATAAACATCTCAAGTCCTGGTACATCTTACTCGTACCTGGGTGTACTGAATAAGGCGTACAGTGAGCCTCCTGTAAAATCCTCTGACGTAGATCCGCATCAGCGGGTACACAGACGCGACCGCGGCGCCTCAACACTCCATCTGCTCCTAGAAGGAACTGTGGTGGCTCATCCCGAGACATCCTATCTCGTATCCTCATCAATGTCGGGCAGGTCTCTTGCTTCTATTGGATCTCTCCCAACAGATCAGGAAGAACCTCTAAAGTACGCAGATGGGCATCTTCATCAGGAAACTGGATGTCCAACTCTAACCAGATCAGGTCTCTTTGTAACTGATGCTGAATTGTCAGCCTCGCAATCGCCTGCTCTCGAGGCGTCTTCCTGCTCAAGGCGTCGGCAACAACGTTCACCTTCCCCGGATGATACAGAATCTCCAAATCAAAGTCCTTGATCAGCTCAAGCCACCTAAGCTGGCGGTTATTCAATTCCCGCTGCGTGAAAATGTACTTCAGACTCTTATGGTCTGTGAAGATCTGACATGTAGCACCATACAGGTAATGTCTCCAGATTTTCGGTGCATGAACTACCGCTGCCAACTCCAGATCATGAGTCGGGTAGTTCTCCTCATACGTCTTCAGCTGTCGAGACGCATAAGCAATCACTCTGTCCCGCTGCATCAATACACATCCCAAGCCTAGCTTGGATGCATCACTGTAAACCACAAAATCCTACGTACCCTCTGGCTGTGTCAAAATAGGAGCCGAAGTCAGACGTCTCTTAAGCTCCTCAAAACTCTGCATACACTGATCAGACCATACAAATCTGGTAGTCTTCCTCAGTAGACTCGTCAGTGGACGGGCAATCACAGAAAATCCCTCCACAAAGCATCTGTAATAACCGGCTAGGCCAAGGAAGCTACGTACTTCCTTGACGTTCGCCGGTGTAGTCCAAGCTGCTACGGCCTCAATCTTGGCCGGATCCACCTTGATCCCTTCAGCTGGTACCACATGACCCAGGAATGCTACCTCTGGCATCCAGAACTCACACTTAGAGAACTTAGAAAAAAGTTCTCTATCCCGTAAAACCTGCAATACAGTCCTCAGCTGTCCTGCATGCTCCTCTCTGTTGCGAGAGTACACCAAAATGTCATCTATAAAGACCACCACAAACTGGTCCAAGAAGTCGATGAAGATGTTGTTCATCAACTCCATAAAAACTGTTGGGGCATTCGTAAGCCCAAATGGCATCACTACAAACTCGTAGTGGCCATATTTGGTCTGGAATGCTGTCTTGTGTACATCCTTCTCTCTCACCCTCAGCTGGTGATACCCTGAACGCAGGTCAATCCTAGAGAATACAGTCGCTCCTTGAAGCTGATCAAACAAATGATCAATGTGCGGCAATGGATACTTGTTCTTGATGGTCACCTTGTTCAGCTTTATGTAATTAATGCATAATCTCAACGATTCGTCCTTCTTCCGTACGAAGAGGACAGGTGCTCCCCAAGGGGACACGCTAGGGCGAATGAAGCCCTTCTCATCCAACTCCTCAAGTTGCTTCTTCAGCTCCAGCATCTCAACAAGCGCCATCCGATATGGGGCCTTCGAGATCGGTCTCGTACCAGGTTCTAACTCAATACCGAAGTCCACACTTCTTTGAGGCGGAAAACTGGACGGATCAGCAAATACATCTACAAAATCACAGACAACTGGGATATCCTCTAATGCTGGACTCTCCCCCTCCTTCATGACATAACACCAGAAGGCCTCATAACCCTGTACAATTAGTCTAGCTGCCCGTATCGCACTAATAACCATACCTGATTTTCCAAGGTCCCAGCCTCGGAAAACCTCTATCTGTCCTAACTCGGTAGAGAGGGTAACAGTCCTCCTACCTACATCTAAGACTGCCTGATGCCTATCCATCCAATCCATACCTAAAATGACTTCTCCATGCACTAATGGCAGGACAAAGAAGTCCACAAGTAATACACGGATCCCTACAGAAATGGGACAACTATGAATCTCACGGGTACCTCTGACCCTACCACCATCGGGTAACCCTATAATAAAGGGCATCCTCCTCAACCGTATCTAGACTCAGACGCTCTACACAGGAATCAGATATAAAAGAATGCGTAGCACCAGTATCAAACAAGACTCTAACAGGTAAACCATGAATCAGAATGTTACCTGTAGCAGTCGGTGCAGCTAGCTCCTCTACACTCCTCAGCTCAAAAACTCGGCCCTGTGGCCCTCTGGTATCAGTGGTGCTCCCACCACGACCTCTGCCTCTACTCGGCCCAGGAGTAGATCCCTGAGTCGTAGGGCGATCAGGGACTCTCTGTTGTCCTTGTGTCTGCTGCTGCTGAGGTGGCCTCTGTCCACCTCCCGTTGCACTAGCAGGAGAAGAACCCGGCTGAGATGAAGCTCCGCCCTGTCGGCAATAAACAGCTCTGTGACCCTGTCTACCACAAGTGTAGCAAGTCACTAGTGGCCTCGTGCACTCTGGCCTCATATGTCCTGGATCACCACAGTTAAAACACTATCGTCCCTTATCTACAACAGGTGCAGATGAGGGGTGACTCTGGCGTCTCTGACCCCGCCAAACACTAGCAGTACCACCAGTACCACTGGTCTGCCCAGTACGCTGTCTCTTCTCAGACCCTCCGGTCTGAGAAGCTCTCCTCTGTCCAGCTCGCTCCCTCTCATAGTCGGAAACCCGGTCCTGATAATCCATCAGAGACTCACAGTGGAAAACCGCCATATAGGTCCGGGTAGTATCCCTCAGTCGTCGGAAAAACAGATATACGTGCTAATCTGCAGAAGGTGCAGCTGGTCCTAGCAATGCCAGCTCCTCCTGAAACCTCCTGATAGCCTCTGAGACTGGTACATCCTCGAACCCAGCCTCTACAAAGTCTCGCAGTTTCTTCCTCCTCAGTGAGGCAGGGCAGAAACGCTCTTTAATCAGGGTCCTCATCTGATCATAACTACTAAGTTGACCCCGTACAGACCTCCACCAATGTTGTGCCAAGTCCCGGAACAGAGTTTGCACCAACTCAATCTGCCTGTCTGCTGGACATCTAATAGACTCCAGAGCTGAGTCTACATGCCCAATCCATAGCTCGACCTCTAACCCCACCTTCCCAGAGAAAGGGGGTACACCCATCTGATGAAAAGCCTTCAACCAAGTGTCTAGTCTAGGCCCTCTATGCTCCTCTGTAACTCTAATAGCCTCAACCACAGGTGCCGGTGCAGCTGGCACTTGAGTAACCCCGTGGGATCTCTCAGATGGTCCCTCTTGTGCCTGTATATCTGGGGCACGTCTACCGGATCTGGCAACCTCCTCTACTCGTCTGATATAAGCACAAAACTCTGATCCCCCCATGGAGACACGATCAGAATCACCAGACTGGGCTCTCTATGACCCCTGTCTCTCAGCTACACCGTTCCCAGTCTCAGGAACGACGCTCTCAACAACCTCCTCGTGAATCTCTCCCGCTGCAAGTGAACCGCCAGCAGGAGTCCTACCCCGTCCTCTACCTAGAGGGGGTCTACCTCTACCTCGTCTAGCAGCAGGTAAGGCTCTAGTCTGAACCATCTGCAGAAGACGTAAACCTAACTTAGAAGGTTATATATATGCCATATGTATAGATATATATCAAATCAATCACAACAGGATATCTATATATATCTATATTGTCGAGATCTTCAGAGGGGCGATGGCTCACGTACACGATATCCCAAAACATTTGTACTCATTTCAAAACCAAAACCTTTTGAAAATTCAGACCCCTTTCGGGTTCTGTTTATTTATCTATTCAACCTTTATCGCAGATTACAAACGTCATTGTTGTCAACCTAGGCTCTGATACCAACTTTGTAACACCCCAAATCCGTAGGACTCAAGGTGCTATTGTGTTAGGATCTCACAATGGATCTTGACCCTAGCCTAACAACAAGTTCACTGAATCTTACAATAAGGCACAGATAGATTAAATACAAAACATCAAACTGATATATCAATAGAAGGAAAGAAAAGGGGAATTCCAATCGTCAGTGAGGGCTCTTTAGGAATCAATCCGTAAAAATAAACACAAATCTTTAGAAATCCCACTGGAGATAGTTTCCACAAATCTCGTAATAAAACCTCCTTACAGTTGCTAGAAAAATCAAACCTATTTTCTAAAGTTACAACTAAACAGGGTTGTTATATAGTGAACCTCACCCGAAATCTAAAAAAACCTCCTAAATAGTGCAACTAAAGAGGCCCAAATCAAATACAAGTTAATCACAAACTATTTACTTCAAGTCGATTGGTGCGAGAAGATAATGTGAATTTTCTCTCTCATGAGCGTTCCTCCTTTTCTTTTAAAATTTTATTTATTTATTTTTCATTACTAATGAAAAAAAAAATTAACGTAATTTGACAAGAATGAGCATATACCGGAAAAAAATCAAAATTCTATGGACACCAACCGAAAATTTAAAACTTAATGAACATCAATCGAAAAAGCTAAAACCTCGAAGTCGCCTAACGTAATTTCAAAAAAAACAAAAGAGACTATTGAACTTAACAATAAAAAATTCCCGAAGTAGTAGGGATTATTTTATATAAGTGAAAAAGTTGAGGGTTAATTTTTTTTAAGGAAAAATAACCCAAAATAATACCAACTATCAATATTGAACCGAAAATAATACAAACTTTGAAAACTACTAGGAGCGATACAAACTATCAATATATTTACAAAAAATAATACATCATACTTTTCCGGCAAAAATCCTAGCTCCGGCGATGACGTGGCAGCCGGAATGTTACATGTCATCAAATAAATGGATTAAATGTATGATGTGGATTTTATTTAAATTTTTTTTAATAATACTTAAATATTAAAAGTAAAAAAATATTTTTAAAATTTTAAATAATAATTTTTTTTAAAAAAATGTACAAATATTTTCTTCAAAAATTATTTTTTGTAAAAAAAAAAAATTTAATAAATTTTGAACATTTTTAAAAATAGGTTTGTAAAAAAAAAGTAAAAATATTTATTTAAAAAAAATGTTGTTTTTTAATGAAACTTTTTATAAAAAAAATTGTTATCAAATTTATTTTTTTAAAAAATGTTTTTCTTGTGAATTTTTTGCAAAATGTTTTTTGGAGGATTTATTTTTATTATATATTTTAACTAATTTTTAATAAAATATTTTTTAACAAAATTGGAAAAAAAAATTCTTTAGGGATTAGGTCAAAGGATGAAAATATTTTAATAAATTCGATTTTATTTTACAAATTATTTTTTTACAATGAAAATTTTCATTTTATACAAATATCCAGAAATAAATCTGATAAAAAAAATTTCAAAAATTATTTTTTTTTAAAAATCAATTTTTTTTAAAAAAATATTTTTTACAAAATTTTTTTTAAATTATTATTTAAATTAAAAAATAACAATTTTTTAGTTTTTAATATTTTAAATATTATTAAATTTATTTTTTTAAAATAAAATCCACATCACACATTTAATCAATTTATACGATGACATGTAACATTTTGGCTGTCACGTCATCGCCAGAGTTAGGTTTTTTGCCGGAAAAGTATGACGTATTACTTTTGATAAATACATTGATAGTTTGTATCGGTCATAGTAATTTGCAAAGTTGGTATTATTTTCGGTTCAATATTAATAGTTGGTATTATTTTGAATTATTTTTCCTTTTTTTAATTTATTATATGGAAAAGATTAGTTAAAACTTGAAAGTAATAATATATTTATAAATATATCTTCTTTTATTCTAAAGAAAGAAAAAAATCTTTCATAAATAAAACTAACGGAAAAGAAAAATAACGCTTTAAAGATAGAACAAGATCATATATATATCTAATTGCCATCTTCCAAATTTTTTATTCTTCCGAATTTATAGGGTTTCGCCTTTTCCCTGACGCTGTTGATCGCGACATCGAATTTACTACCGTTCGAATTTTCCGTTTGGTTCTTGTTTGGTGGTTCCAGGATTGCTGCTTTCCATTGAAGAATTTCTCTTCGATCTTTGTTCGTTTCAGTTCCACCGTGGACTTCGGTTGTTCTTTTCAGGGTTTTCTGCTTACTGCTTAGGATGGTATGTTCAGAAGGTTTTGGTGCAATGCCGCCTGCTACCTCGACGGTGAGGAAGCAGGATGGGATGATGAAGCCACTATCGTTAACGGCCCCCACCAAGGTTGATTTGAGAAAGACTCGGGAATTGGAAAAGGTTTGTGTCCTACTACGTGGTTTTGGTTGGGTTTACTGCCTTTTTACCATCAAATAAGGTTATTGATGTATTTCTTGCGCTTAATTTTCAGTTTATGGTCGATGCTGGACTCTATGAGAGCCAAGACGAAACTGCTAAGAGGGAGGATGTTCTTTTTCGGCTGAGGAAGGTAAACAGTTTTGCGCATCAGAATCTTTTTTAGACGGTCGGGTTTGATTGGATGTTTGTGTGGGTCAGTAGTATCTATGGTCTATTCACCAGAAAGATAGTAGGAAAGAAGAGCTAACGAATGCGGGGGGGTGCTTTGTGCCTTGTGGGAGGGTTAGCATTATCAATAAAACTACTACATCGTATGCCACTTCAGTTGGTGAAGCCATAATTTAACTGTTATTCAGTGCTAAATATTGTCCAATGGTTTGACATCAAACTACTCTTGCTACAGTCATGTAGTTATGTTTGAAGCATCTATATTGTAGTTGCCTTTTTATGTTGAGGGATAGGACCATTGGTTATTCTTTAAAATTTAGTTGTAACTGATAATATGATACTGCTTACCTTTTGTCTTTTCTTGTGCTAGCTTTAAAGAATGTCACTTTGACCTTCCTGTTCTATTTTTTCAGATTGTTGTCGAATGGGTCAAACAAGTTATACAACTGAGAGGATATTCAGATAAGATGGTCAAGGATGCAAATGCTCTTATCCTTACTTTTGGTTCCTATCATCTTGGGGTAAGTGTATTGATATTGATAGTGATAACAAAAGTTATATAATTGATTGTTTGGAAACCTTTGGTGAGGCTCAACATATCAAATATTTTGCATGCTAAATTGCTAATTCCACGATTACCTGTGGACAAAGTCCTTTTCAACTACTTCATAGTTTATTTCTGGTTCCTATATGCATGCCTATTTTTTTTATTGTTAGCAGTTTATGCAAAGGCATTCCTCAGGTGCTTGCCTAGTCTCTAATACGTGAGGCCCGTATTCCTAATTATTGTTTACAATGACAGGTACATGGTCCAGGGGCTGACATAGACGCTTTATGTGTGGGACCATCTTATGTGAACCGGGAGGTAATCATGTGACTTGTATCATTTTCTCTTTTCTCACTTTGACTTGTTTTTGGTATGGCTAACTCGTTTTATGTTTTTAGGAGGATTTCTTTTATCTGTTACATAGAATCCTTGCAGAGAAGGAGGAAATCACTGATCTACATCCCATTCCTGATGCCCATGTCCCAGTTATGAAATTTAAGTTCAACGGGATTTCCATTGATCTCTTGTACGCAAATATTTCTCGCTTGATTGTCCCAGATGTAAGTTTTGAATTTTGATTTGAAGTAGTTCTCTTTACCGTGTCACCTGAAATTCTATTGCGAGTAAATGATCTACATTTCAGAAAATTGTTAAATTTCAAAAAGAATAAAAGTTTGTTGCATGATTTGCATATAATCAGTGATTTTTGATCTTTTCCTTTGGGGGTTCAATACTTTAATGTGGATATCTAGAGTTTTCCAAAACAAACTTAGGCCACCTACACTATTGTATCTTTTTATGATGACATGTGTTGTTTACAGTCAAATTTTGGATTTGTTGGGAGTAGAAATTTGGCTAGCTCATGGGTTCCATTGCACTATACTTTAGATTTCTTATGTTCAAGAAATGATGTTACTGGATATTAGTAGCTCAACTTCACCTAGTTACATCAAATGCTGCTCTTTGCAGATGATGTCAAATTTCCAGAAATCTTTGTATATAATGTTGTGCAATTGTTTGATGTTTTGTGGCAGGACTTGGATGTCTCTGATCTATCTCTGATGTATGATGCTGATGAAGCAACGGTTCGTTCCCTCAATGGGCGTAGGGTTGCAGATCAAATTCTTAAGCTTGTGCCAAATAAAGAGGTGACAGTGATTTTGATTGTTCACATTTGTGTTACTGTGTGATTGGACTTACTATTTGTTAGCTCAATACCTGTTGACTGGTCATCAAGTTGGCACATAATTTGACTTGTTCATCCATTGTCTTTAAGTTATAGCATCACCATGGTCTAACTATGAGCTTTTTTTTGTCTTTAGTGCTTTCGAACAACTCTCCGTTGTGTCAAATATTGGGCTAAACGGCGTGGGATTTACTCAAATGTAAGTTGCTCCTCCTTTAAGGGATATACATGCTTTATAATGATTTCTATCCTGAGATTCTGACCTATATTTGCTGTGCTTAGGTGACTGGATTTCTAGGTGGTGTGAGCTGTGCCATTCTTGTTGCCCGGATCTGCCAACTTTATCCAATTGCTGTTCCTAGTATGTTGGTTTGTCGTTTCTTCAGAGTCTTTACACAGTGGCGTTGGCCGAACCCAGTGATGCTCTGTGATATTGAGGAAGATGACATTGGATTTGTGGTTTGGAATCCTCGAAAGTATCCCCGGGATCGTTTGCATCACATGCCTATCATTACTCCTGCTTATCCGTGTATGAACTCAAGTTACAGTGTCTCCACAACTACTCTCCAAGTTATGATGCAGCAGTTCCACTTCGGTAACAAGATCTGCCAGGTACCGTGTTTTGAAACATGTTAACTGAAATGTGGTATTTGAGCTACTTCTGATGCCTGAAGTGTTACATCGATTTCCAGGATATAGAGCTGAATAAAGCACAATGGGATTCTCTATTTGAGCCATATGAGTTTTTCGAAAGCTATAAAAGCTACGTGCAGGTTGACGTACTTGCAGTGCATGCGTATGACATGCTTCCTTGGAAGGGTCTGGTGGAATCACGACTCAGGGTGTTGGCTCAGATGGTAATATTCATGCCTCTTGGTTCCTTAGTGGTTAAGAAAAATATATCAACCTGTGATGCTCGGTTGGAGGATTCAATTTCTGGAATTTTTCTTTCCAGTACTGCCATTTCTAATTTATGTTCTTATTTGTGCAGATGGAACGGGGTACTTTTGGGAAACTGCAGTGCCATACTCACCCGCACCAGTATGTTGATGCATCTAAGAAGTGTGGCCATAGTGCATTTTTCATCGGTTTGCAGAAAAAAACAGGGGAGATTGGGCAGGTTCAACAGTTCGATCTTCGTGCCACTGTAGAGGAATTCAGGGAGAGCTTGAGATCTTTTAGTTCCTGGAAACCAGGGATGGATGTTGTGGTTTCCTATGTCAGGAGAAAACAGCTCCCTAGTTACATACATCCCAATGGTCATAAATGTTATCAACAATCAAGGCCTGGAGTTGAAGAAGTGCTGGAACAATTAGCCTCTACACGATCAGGTGGAGGAGAACATAAGAGAAAAATTGATGTGATTGGAGAAAACTTGATGCAATTAGAAAAAAGGCGACATTGCAATCCTACTCTATCTCAAGACGGTATGTGCCATAATTCTAGAGTCTCTTTCTCAGCCCTTTGCTCTAATAAGATTTCTTCAGCAACCGGTGGAAATTGTCAGTACTTGGGGGTGCCTGAGAACCTGGCATTAACTTGAAGAAGAGTGTTTGAGCTTTGAAAGAGTGATGGTAGCAGGGCCAGAAATAATATCTTGTTGATTCTGTTTCTGTTTCTGTTTTACCCCTTTTCATCAACTACGGCTCCTATTTGACACTATTAATGATTCGAAGATCCCAACCCAAGCTTAGAAGCAGCAGTTCATGATCCCATTTTGCCTTTGGAGCCAAATAGATTACCCCAACTTTTCTTTGACATTGTTGACAATTTGAGACCCCAACCCGAACAGTTCTGTGATCCCATACTACCTTTAGCGTCAAAGACATTACCAGTCCTATTTGACATTGTTTATAATTTGATATCTCAACTCAAATGATCCCTTTTTGCCTTTAAAACCAAAGAGATTACCACAACTCCTATTCCTATTTGACATAATTGACAATTTGATATTTCTACCCAAGCGCGAAGCAGCAGCAATCTATGAGTCCATTTTGCCGTAGGGGGGCCATAGAGATTATTTGATCACCACAGCTCCTATTTGACATGGTGGTTCATTAATTTGGTTAGGATTTACTTGCCATTGACATCAACATTCAACACCCGAGTATATATTATAGTGTGATGCTGAGTTGCCCAACTGAAAGTTTGTGCCAATGGGAGCAGAATACTGCAGAAAAATGGAGGTTCTGGCTTTTTACAATTTTATGTCATTGCATGTTTTGCCTGTGTTTTCTGTATTGCTCTTTGTATGAACAGCATCATACATCATTTCTTGAAGATGCAAGGCTATAACATAGTGCCAGGCAGAGTTTTTCCTCTTTCATGCCGACCAATCTGCTGTTTTTCTCTTCTGAAGCCATACATGCCCGCATCCATTGTGTGAAGTCAACCAACATGACCAACTCAGGAATTTTCTGAATCCGGAGAACAGGCAATGATTCTCTCATTTTTAAACATCATTTGTATTCAATATTTCATTGCTGCTGATCATATTATGGGAGGTTTTCATGGCAGATTCAGGTAATGCTTTAATGGCGAGAGAGATGACGGCCAACTTCTGGAAGGCAAGAGAAAGCCAGAGAGAGAGATCTGGTAAGTTTTCGGTCACATTGCTGGATTTTCTACAGGTTCTTGGAAGCCTTGGAGGAGTATGCGTCACATATATTAGCATAGTTTACTCGGGTTTTAGGCTTGGGTGTTAGGATGATGTGTTCAAGTGTTTCTTATTAGGTTAGAACACATTTGCGGGATTATTACAGTTAATGTGAAAACATGGAAGGGAGTAGAGCTGGGTTGTTAGGCATAGGATTGATTGTATTATGGAAACAATGTTGTACCAAATTGGATTGCAATATATATTTCTTGTTTATTGCAATCGCAGTTGATAATTACGAGTTTACATTCGAGAGCCAAGGATCTAAACCAGGTTCATACCTATCTCAACTCGGACCGATTTGTCGAGCAACAATCAAGATCCAACTCGTGTGTTGTTAGGAAACGTAACAAAAGGGCTAAAACATTGTCATTCTGAATTGGAACTTTACCTTTGGTTCTTGACAAAAGATAGAAATTTACTTACTAAAATATGTTATTTTGATGCTTAAAGCGACAAAAAGAAAGAATAAATATCACCACATGCCTACCAAACAATAGAACCTACCTCAATAATAATCCGAATTTCCCTCTCTTTTTTTTTTGAATTATTAACCAAAGGTTAAATATGGTACCATAAAAGCATCTTTATTCCAAAACTCCATAATTGTGTTTCTTTATTTGATTTTCAATTATTATTTAATATTTATCCACAATCTTATATTAAGAATATTTTTCCTTCCTACTAAAAATTAGAGTTTTATATTTATTTTTATTCCACATGACTAATAAAATACCTATTAATTCCCTAAATTAGACAAAAGTAAATATTTTGTTAGGATTTTCAGGTTTAACCTTAATATTTTGCTAACAATAATTCAATCTCTTCAATAAAATCTCTCTACAATATAAAAATAGTAAACAACGATATACGTAATTATGTCTTTTTTATTATTTATTTGTATTTTTCTCAAATACATTACAACAATCTCCAACGTAACCGTACATCGTCACAACATTGGCGTAACCACCACCACCTTTGGTGATACACGTAACCCTCTCCCTTATACAATTCGCCATTAAAAGAGGGATTATTAGACGTACCGGCGAAAATCACTATTTCTCACCGTAACTACGCACTTCGCGTGCGTAGTTGACTGGTTCCCGACTACGCATATGGGGTGCGTAGTTGGAGTCCGGAAAAAAAAAATGGAAAAAATGTACGCAAAAAAAAATAATAAATAAAGAAATTTGTAACATTAACTACAACTACGCACTTACGGTGTCAAATAGCAATTTTTACCGATACGTTTAGAAACCACGTTAAAAAAAAACTTAAAATCACTAGACTTAAAATACTTGTAAGTTGTAACTACTAAAAGCTCTAAAAACATGTTCCTAACTTAAATTCAATCATCGATCCTCCCGCTTGTTGTTTACCACTCTTTTCTACCTTTTGTTTGGTCTCGATCTTCCTTAATCTCTCATTCCAAATATAATGGAGAATTTACTCTTAACGATAATTTTGCTATTTTCCATTGATAGATATAAACAAATTAGCTAACGTGTTGTCTTTTACATTTAACCGCCACCACAAGCTACAAAAATAAATTATAAACAATATACAACCCTCGATTCTTTTCTCAAAGCTATACAATTGTTTTGACATACTTCCATAATTTATAGTGATTTTTCTTCTTTGTTTGGAACAAGGTTTGGTTGCGGTTCGGATTGTTTGTTTAGTAGGATTTGTATATTTGTAATCGACTACTGATGATTCTACTTTCGAGTCCAAAATAGAGGTCTTCATATTGTACCTTGGGTCCACCGTGCCATATATTTGACTACGGACGTTGTGTTATACACCTTCTACTAATTGACTCATTCCTTTTCTCGGAGACATCTATATTTTTGGATCACGATGTTGTACTTTTGTGTATTTAATTGTTTTTTATTTTTTTTATTTATTCATGACGGTTAATCCGTTTGTCAATTTTATTGCTCTCTTAATCTGTTAGACAATACATTATCTACTAAAATCGAATTGTTTACCATTATTTTAAAAAAAATCACGATAACAATACTCCCAACGTAAGTAAAATATTGAAAAAGACGAAGCATCAAAGCCTCTCCACTATATAATCTAAAATATATGAAATGAGAAGAAAAGTCCAAGAAAAAGTTGAAGGCTCACGGATTTTTTCGTATCGGACCAGAGTTGTACATAAGATTGAAAGCATTTGTGCAATTGCTCTCATGGTTAGGCACTTTCCAATTATGACGACAACTCAATCACAAGTCTTATGTTCCATGTCCCTACATATTTACATTCAAGAGTTTCAATCATGAGTGATTATAAAATTTATAAGTGAATAGTACAAAATAATAATTATGTGTTTTTAAGATGTATCTTAAAATTAAATAAGTTTTAAATGTGCATTTCTTTATAAATTCATATTTCCAAAAATAGTTCGTAAATTATACAACATGCACAATTATAAAAATTAGATAGTTATTAAAAAATTTATATCCGATCTGGATTCGTGAAAGATGCGGGCCTCGTAAACTCACCTATTCAAGACCACGGGGTTCCATTTAATAGAATTTACATGTTAGGCTCATACTTCTTGTATAAGAAACGTGGACAAATTTATCTCATTAAATCTCAACCGAAGTTTCTCATTTGATCCTTTATACGTATAATCAAGTTCACTAATACAAATAAAAGCTCCAATAAGAAATAATAAGATTTATCTTATTTTTAAATGGTTTATATTATGAACCATTTTAACTTGAATATAAACCAATTTTAAGTTTGTGTGCAAAATTTTAATGGTTTGTTTATATAAAAATATAAACTATTCACATTTATATACAAGGATTTACGAGGTGTCAAATATAAGTGAGTTGGTCCACTAAAAACACCTTCTTCTTTTTTTGTTTTATTGACCTCCAAATGTGGTTTGAAGGGATTGAAAGGCCCTCGCACAAACACAACCATCCCTCCCTCAATGTCCAAAGTGTTTTATAGTCTACATTATGAGAGAGCAACATCTAAGGGCATCATTTAACGACAGTGCTTATCTTAAAACTATAGTTTACATTCTAGACCTATGTCTTTTTGGTACAATTTTTAAAGTTTCATCACTCTGTATGATAGATACTTATCCTATTTCTTTTTTTTTCCTTTTTTTGTTTATTTAGCATATATTAATTCTTTATGTTTTCTAATATTTTATTTTTAAAATAAAATATGTAGCAATTTGCTCTCCACCCAACAAAGGAGCCTACCAACTTACAAGGCTACAACTACACGTTTTCAAAAAAAAAAAAAAAAATCCAATACATAACTAGGACGTGTTTAGTAAAATGATATGTGTAGTTGTAGTTGTGGTTTGTAGTCGTAGTTTTTGAGTAAAAATAGATTTAGCGGATTTCATTTACGTAAAAGACGAAAATATTCCTACATTAAAAATTGAATTTTATTTTTCATTTTATGTCTTATATTTTTTATCATGTCTTTTCTTTTCTTCTTCAACCTAAATAACTCCATTTGATATAAAGAACACATATTTGGAAAAATGGTCAAATGGTTTGGACAAGCCAAATTCCTCCATCCCCCAACTACAAGGGCCGAAGAGGAAAAAATCGATGGAGAAGGCAGATCCAAGGCCGAAGATTCCTCTTCATCGTTCTCCTTTTGTTTTATCTTTTTCTTTCGTTCTTCTTCTGTCGTCCCGGGATTCCTCTTCCTCTCTAGTCATCGACAACAACGTCAATGGGGCCACGAAAATCCTACATGCTCGGTCAGTCTAACTATTTTTGGATCAAGTGCAGTCGATTGGAGAAGCTAGATCCATAGCCGCAGAGGACATAATCATTCTTAGGGTTTTGGTAGTATCTACTTCTTCCGGTGAAGAAATAAATCTTGGATTTGGGTGATTGGTTTGCAATGCCGGATTACAGTGTCGGATCTCGGATTTGGATCGAGATTTTAATCCTTACAACCAAAGATCTAGGTGAGGTGCGATCATGACATCAATTATGGTAGCCGATAAAGATGGTAGAAAGAAGAAGGGAAAGGTCATAATCGTAACAATTTTTAAATATAAAACCAAAATCTTTTGAAATCTTCAATTGAAGATTTGAGAAAGTTGCTCTTCAAAAGCTCGTAAAATCTATTTCAAAACTACAATTTAATTTACAAACTTCTAACTAAATTGAGTTACGGAATAGTGGGACGCATTTGAAATTTAAAAAAACCTAATTTGGTGTGCAACTAAACAGGGCCTAACACTAGTTTTGGGGCCGGTTAAACCTAAATCACCAAACCGTCAATTTAGGTCTCCACCGGTTTGTCGGTTTAGGTTCATAGAAAATATAAAAAAATAAAAATAAAACTAACCTAACAGTTTATTTTTTCTTAAAATTTTTTAACATGGACCAAACCGGCAATTTAACCGCCGGTTTGGTCCGCAACGGCTATAATATAGTCGTTGCTTGATTGCAGCCCGCCAACGGCTAGATAAATAGTCTTTGGTTGAACCCCACTGGGCCGTTGCACAGTGGGTTTATAATTTTTATTTTTATTTTTTTAAAAAGGGTTGTTTTAGAAAAAAAAACCCAACCATTTCCTATAAACACTCAACCCTTCTCCCATTTTATCTTACACCATCTCTCAACACTCAAATTCATCTCTCGCCTTTCTCGAATTCATCTCTCGTCTTTCTCGACTCTCGTAATGGCAAACCTAAGTGAGAACATTTCTTCTCAATTCTTTCCTAGCACCTAAGAAAGTGAAACTTAATTGCTCGACAATCCCGAAAATACCGAAATGTCTCCAAATAGACAACTACCCCCACCGAAAGTGCTTACGTCCGAGATTTTTATGAAGCATTACAAGAAGGGGGCGCCGGTAAACGCTTATTGTCAAGTTTCCTGCAACTATTGTCCAAAGGTGTACAAGTGGAAGATGAAGGGCGGCTACGGGGCTTTGCAAAAGCACGTGCAAAATATCCATCCCGAAAAGCCAAGGATATCACGCGGACAATCAAAACTGTCCCACGGGTTTGCATCTTCTTCATTTAAATCTCCTCTATTTATGTATAACCAAAGACATGATGCACCAAACATTGTAAACTTGATAAAAACAGTTTTACAATAATTTAATTTACAAGGTCGAGTTTTTTCATATTCTTTTGATAATGCATCCGCTAACACCGCCAAATTAATCATTTGGTCGAGGACGCGGAACAATATTTGTGAACTCCTTTTACTCATCAATGATGTGCATGTCATATTTTAAATTATGTGCTCTATATGAATTTAATATTTTAGCGGTTATGCTAACCACCATATTGATCATATTTTGCACTACTCATAATTGAGAAAAATATGGAGAACATTATGTTTAACTATTAATGTTCATCCAATTGCATTTTCAAAAGACATTGAAACTTGTTAGAATTCTACTTACAAATTACTTGGTCAAGCCGTTCATTACAAAAATCTTTTACAAACGTTTTCCGCACAAAACATTCCTTGGTCAATTATTTACGATGAAGATGTTGGGAAAACTTGCATTGATATTTGTAATGTTTTAAAGATTTTTAGTGATGCAACTAATTCCATGAGTTACGTTTACACCCCAACTTCGTGTAGATATTTAGAGATAGCCGTAAACGTTTTCAAGGCTTTTCAAAACGGTACAACTTTTCCAACCCTTATAAATGCTATCAATGACATGATATCGAAATGGATAAAATACTACTATGAAATTCCCATTATTCATCTTGTAACCTCCGTTTTTTTATCCTAGACGTAAACTCTATGGTGTTTCCGATTTGTTGGTTGTTTATTATGAATGTTTGGGTAAAGATGCCGTAGTTTCTGAAATTATGCAAGATGTTCATATCGAAATTGAAAAGTTGTTTTCTTCATTTGAAACAAGTGTTAGCTCTTCTTCTACCGTACCTACTCCTACACCCTCTTCTTGAGTTCTTCTTCTTCTTCTTCTTCTTTTCTTTCAAAAGAACAACAAGACATTCATCCTCAAATACAGAATTTCAAGATTATCTAACAAAATATTTTAGTTTAGATAGTGATTCTTTCGATATTTTGGATTGGTGGAAGAAACTAGCCCCGAAATATCCAACATTAGTGAAAATTGTACGACAACTCCTGATCGTGCCCGCATCAATGGTTGCCGTGGAGCAAGCATTTAGCCAAGGAGGGAACATTCTCAATTACAAGAGAACCCAATTGAAGCCCGAAAAGTTGGAGGCGCAAGTTTGTATTCAAGATTGGATAAGGGCGGAGAAGTGGAAACAACGGATGCCCCGGTGTATGACTCAAAATTGGATTCCAACACTGATCATGACGGCACTACTTCTGAGTCCGAGGCCGAAAGGTAAGTGGGGTAACGAAAACAACTCGGAAGTCCGACAAAGGTGAGTAAAGGTAAAAAGAACTATGTGGGATTTGATTCCTCTTGACCCAAGAGGATACGTAGGCAATAAGGTAACCGGTTCAAGCCTTTTTTTTTAATTACATGTTATTTTCTTCTTCTTCTTCTTTTTTAACAAACGGTGCTAAACCAGCAAGCCGCAAACCGGTTTGGATACCCACGGTTTAGGTTTAGGTTTGTCCTAAACCTAAACCGGCGATTTGTAAATTTAGGTTTACAACCCAAGTCTATCTAACACTCCCCCTCAAGTTGGAGGTGGGAAAGGACACAACTCAAAGGTTGCGAATATTGATCGGTAAAATAGTAAATTTAAATTCTCGTTTTTGTTAATTTTTCGTTATCATGAAAGTCTTGTATTTGTTAATATGCCGTCATCGTGAAAGTCTTGTTTTTGTTATTTTACGGTTATCGTTAAATTATCGATCTTGTTATTTTACCATTATCGTTAAATTCTCATTTATGTTATTTTTCCGTTATCATTAAATTCTTGTTTTTGTTATATCGCCGTTATCATTAAATGCTAGCCTTTTTCCGGTATTGTTAATTTCTCGAGTTTGATATTTTTCCGTAAAATGTCTTTTTCTTTTTGGCGTAAACGTAAAGTTATCTTGTGTTATCTTTTCGGCATCGTTAAATTTTCAATATTTGTTAATTTTGTTGTTATCGTTAAGCTCATTTTTTGTCATTATTGTTAAACATATCATCTTGTTATCTTCTCATTATTATTAAATCCACATTTTTAATTATGTTATTATGTCCTTAAGCAACGTGTAATTAAGAAGATAATGAGATTAAAATAACATAACTCGTTTGTAAATGACATTACAACTTAAAAAGAAAAAAACACATGAATGGTCTAATGGCGGAATTAGTCTAATAACATAAATTAACAGAGCCCCTTTGAAGTTTTGAAATCGCTCTCCATGACAGGGTCATGGTTTCCACAAGCACTTGTGCGATGAACATGTTGTATAGTTTTTTTATGTCCGATTTCCTCTACGTCGTTGAGTTTCCTAGAAGCAAGCCAATGAGAGTGTGACGTTGTGTTTGCTAAAACACAAACGAGATGTTATATTGGACACCCTCTTTGATCCAAGACAACTTTATGAGGTACAGATGACCATGTTTGATGTACCATGCGTTGTAGTGCTCAAAATCCCGTCAATGAGTATAATGAATTGTGCATCACGCATGAAACTAAGTAAATATGGAATCTTTGGTATGCCGCTTGACTCATTTGTGCTCCTCAATGTCGAACTACAAGGTGTGTAATCTCTCCATCAAAGAAGAATGCGGTTATGTCGTACCCGTCGATATTGAGACTGATAATCTGGGCAATGTCCATGAAACTGCAAATCAGAAGTAAACATGGCATATCGTGTGTCTTGGAATTGCATATATCATTCATGAAGGAAGCACCTTTGTGGAAACGGATGTCGATGTCTTTTGGCATTAGATTCACTGGTTTGAGACTACGGTCGACAACTTGGGGGTTCCTGTTCAGGTCGATGTGAGGTGGCCGTGGACGACTTTTGTTCAACAATAAAAACGGGTGTATCGTCAAGTTAAGAGATAAAACAACTCGACACCATATTGATGACACTTAAAAGATCCGGAGTGTGTATTCGTAGAAATGTATTAATTGAATGCAAACACGAAGGGAAGGCCGTTAAAAGACCTAAATGTGCGCAAAAATAGGTTTTGAGCATACTCAAGGGAAAAGGACAAGATATGAGAGGAAAGAAAAATAAGAGAGGTGAAAAAGGGTATTGAAAACAAAAGGGATGTGATCCAAGTACACCGTTTGGGATAGGAGGTTATAACTTCGGGTTGGTGATTTTGAGAGTTTGATGGTTTTGTATCTCAAGATCCTTAAGGATGTTGAGGGTAGCGGCAACATAGGATTTTGAGCTCTTTGTGTGTTGTTAGGCACAAGGGAGGATCAATGGCTACAAATGCACATTACATTGTCGATAAAGCTTACTGATAATTTTGATCGGCATTGGGTATTCCTAAACGAAGAAAATGGGATCCTTGAGTAGATGTAAAATAACATTAGTTTTTTTTCACGAGGGTGATGTGCCGCCTTTCATGCATTGTATGTACATATGTCCTTATGTGTCGTGTTGTTTACGACGGTCTATCAATGAACACTCGTGTTTTTAGATTAGAATGAGGATCACACAAACTTCGTGCTCATTGAAAAAGAACTAGTCTCTAACACCCCTACAAGTTACTCTATCCGTTATCTACTACGGGAGCATATCGTCATCATTTTGTCGTGGTGAGTATTGTGTTTTTTTCAAAAATACTAGTATGATTACCTTATGAATTTTGATTTTTTTTAAAAAAATTGTTCACGTATATACAAATTACTTGCACCGAGGGTTGTCCAATCCACCCGTCCTCGCCTATTGGGACATCGTGCATGACCCAATGTGCACGGAATGGATACCGAATATGCAACTCGAATTGCGGCAATTCGGTCCTTTCATGCTACAAAATTAATTTAATCTTCTGAAAAAGAAAACGAAAAAGCCCTACATAAAAACCAAAACTTGTAAACTCAAAAAAATAAATCAAAGCTGAAACTCAAAAGTTGAAAACATAAATCTAAACAGAAACTCGTAAACTTGGAAACCAAAACTATAAATTGAACCAAAACTGGTAAACTAGAATGCCAAAAATGTAAATCAAAATCAAAATTGAAACTCATAAAGTTCAAAACAAAAACTCGTAAAATCCTAAACGAAAACGTAAATCGATACCAATATTTAAAAAAATATATATAACCAAGTTATTAAACCAGGTGTGTCAACTTGTTATTAATGTCATGTTGACACACCTAACGGGCATTAACAACCATCTTATAAAAAAAAACTGTAAACGGAGACCTAGTATATCTAAGTTGAGGCCTGGAGAAAGAAAAAAAAAGGATTTTTTAACCCGATTGCTCAAGAACTATGTTTTATGATTAGAAGAAGTGCGATGTTATAGACACGCAATAATATTTTTGCATCAAGAGACTACAATATATGTTTTTTTTTTGCATGCGCATCAGAAGTCGCACAATTTAATGTGTGCGGCTTCAAAAGCACACGTAATTTGCGTTTTTAAGTAATTATTTTGCGTATATTTGACTTTCGGGTTTAAAAAACACTATAATAATAATAATAAATAACAAACCCTGAAAAAATTACCAACAAATAGATAAATTTAAGATTTTTTTTCCTTATTAAATTATTCTTTTTTTTGGACATAGCTAAAAAAAAAAGTCAAAAGAATGATCAAGTGGTATCCTCAACTTAATATTTTTTTACTACTGTAATAACTTGTCGTTATAGCAACTCATCCGTATTTGACATGGCGTATCACCCGTTGTCCCCGTCTCCCGAGTTAGGCACACCTTTATAAATTTCACCCAATTTTTCAAGACAAACTTTCGAACACTCTTTGGATTTGGCGAGACTCAAATTCCCAGAGTATATTAATGTAACGGCATTACCAATATTCATGTAATAAATTTTCATTAGCATAGATTGATATATTCATTTACAATACAGATTTGTGTTCGTAATCCACAAAATTGCAACCGGCCAATCAATTCCAGTGTCATATATCCTAATTTCGTACCTTTATCAAAAAATTCCTTTATATATATACACACAAAATAAATAAAAACGGCTATTGACATTGTTGTTGTAAAAGCGGACAGTTAGGTGGTCGCTGCACTCAGAATAATATTCCCGGGGCTACAAAATTAAAATAAAATAAAATAATATACACAAAAAAAACACGAAACATAAAAATAAGAATTAGGTGCCTGATATTCTTGAAGATGGAATAAAGTCAAACAATGACTCCTCATGTTAGTATTTATAACTGATTTTTTCTGACATATATTAATAAACATATACAAAAATTTTGTATTTTTTTTAATATTCAAACATTTTATTTTAATTAAATATAAATAAACACGCAAAAAAAAAATCAGAAAAACAGAATGAAAGCAAAGAGAAATACAATGCTTTCAAATTAGGTAAGTAGTTAGCCTTCATTACACTTCAGAAGACCCAACAAAGAGTAATACAAATTACATGTACGCAGCAGGGGCCATACAATTTCAACAACCCAAAATTACACAGCAATCAACATAAATCTCCTCTACCCATCTCAAGATCCATCGCTTCGTCTCGGCTAGCTACTCGTTCGGTAGCTTTCGTACTCTGCCTTCGAACTCTGCAACCATTTCCGACAAAACCCGCCAACAACAATTCAATTTCAAGTAAAAAAAAAAAGTTAAAAGTGATGAGTTAGAGTGCAAAGGACTAACTGTTTAGCTTAGACAGCTCGGAACTCTTCAAAACGCGTAGTCTCTTCACCGTTGACACAAACATGCTACACAAAATAACCGAAATACAACAGTCAAAAACTCGAGAATGGAGTTTATCTTAATCAAGCTTCACTAAACTCCGAGTATGAAGTCATTTTCAAGATAGACAACATATGTCCCCAGCATTGGGTCCCGGAAAACTCTAACTCTAGCCGACAGCATTCGCCATCATTTTAGACACTTTCAAAGGACCAAGTTCATTGAACAAGCTTAGCATCTATCATAAAAATCATTACAAGGTTTCTTATTTACAGAGAAGGTTCTTCTTCCACAAACAATACATGTAAAATAAGAAACCTTATAATGATTTTTATGACACATCCCCTCGTTTATTTTAATTTTTTTCTTCCTTTTTCTTAATTATAAAGTAAGAAACTTAATGATTTTCTTAATTGGAATCAGATCAGATGAAGAAGTTTTATAATACTTACTGCCAAGGGACATCTCCAACGAGCATACGGTCTCCTTCATTATCCTCATACACGAGGGTATATTCCCCGCTACCGTCCAACAATCCAGTAATAGCCTTCTCCTCTTGTTTGTTCTCAGTTCCATGAGCAGTGGAATCGTTTTGAGCTGATCAAAAACACAAAAGGCAGCAAGAAGACAATAAGGCACAGAAAATTAAAAGGTTTTAACACTTAGTTTAATCTAAGTAGTAACACATTTCACTACTTTCTATACAAACACATTTTTTAAGAACAGACAACAAGATGATCCAAATCTAGCATAAGAATAGTAGCAAACAAAAACATTGGACAGATCATTCTGGTCCCAGAAATCTCACCATCTGCAAATTTTATTTTACATCTCAATCACACATATTAGGGTTAATTACAGAAAATTACCTCCTCCACTACCAAAAGTGCAGGTCTTGTCTCAAATTTTGTTTGTTACCCACTAGGAAAGCTTAAATTGTAAAGTAACATTTTCATCTTTATCTTCACTTTTCTCAAGCAAAAACATTTGATATATATGATGAAAACAATTGAATTATGACAAAAATCATAAGTATAGTACCGGCAAGAAGACCTCTAAAGAGGCCATCAACAGCAGATGAGAGTTTATCATAGCTGTCATAAGCACTAAGATCCACTTTTCTTCCAATAGGAACACCTTCCATGTTTATCTTCACAAATAAGCCTTTGTTATGATTCTCAGTTGTTTTCTCATTAGCATTGGTGCTTGGAGCTTCACTTTGTGGATCAGGAGCCGGTTTCGGCACATTGGAGCTCGCAATGTTCTTCCTAAAGTTTCGAATTGGTGGCCAACCCACAACAGGAGCAGGAGCAGCTCTATACATAATATACATTACCCAGAAATTTAGCCAACTTACATGGAGAGAAATAGTAACATAACAATCTTTCAAATTAAAGATGTTTACAAACTGTAATTACCAATTTAAGATCAGACAGCAGATTGTAATAGCAAAAAAATAAGACAAAGAACAAATTTCTCATAATAAAAGAAAAAAGCCTGTCATATTAATAGCAACAAATACAAAAGAAATATGGAAGTAAGTTCCAGTTGCATTTATCAGAAGTCAGGGAAATAATTTAACTTCCAGGGACCATTACATTCAAAGAAAATCCAAAAAATATCAATGCAAACAGCTCAATAAATGAATATTGAATATCCTCTGACCAGATTAGTATAAAAAGAAAAAGAAACAAAAAGAAAAAAAAAGAGAGAAACCAAAAACTGGGTTTTGAAGGCTACCTTTTCTGAGAGCTGTTGGGCACAGCTGTAGTTGTAGTAGCAGCAGAAGGAGGTGAAAATGGCTTGTTAGAGTAACAGTGCTGTGATGATTCTTTTGCATAACCCCATGGTGCAGCAGCAGTTGCAGAAGAGTAGGCCTGTTTATTGCTAGAGTTACCTTGGGTGACACAAGGAAAGTAACCGCCCAATGAGATTATACCATCTCTATCCTTTGGTTTCTTCATGTTGGACCAGTTTTCTTCATTTCCAGGAAGACCTAACCTCAGCTCAAGCTTCTTGTCATCTGAACATCCATGGCTTCTTCTCTCTCCATCTTCATTCTTCATCGCCCATTCCTTTTCATTAGGAATCAAATCCAATAGCTTATAGGGATTCTTACCGTCTTCTTCCATTTCTGAAATACCCACTTGATTTCACTTTTTGAATTACTGATATCAGCCGAAGCCAAGCAGTGATCCTTCAACTTTTGATCTGTACAAAAAAAAAAAAAAAAAACATACAGGAAATCAACAAGATAGGAAAAGCCAAAAAAGGTTTGTTTGAAAATAGACAATAGTAGCTTTCAAAGAACACAAACTGAAGAAGCTATCAAAATCCAGAAAACACATGATGAAAGAGATCAAAATTAGGAAGCAAAGAGAAGTATTGTAATTACCAGCGAAGAGAGAAGAAAGAAAAGGGAGATGATGGAATTGTGAAAATGGGTATCCGTATTCTAGTTGCTTTTCCCCATTGATTTATCCTTCTCTCTCTCCTTTCCTTTGGGCAGCACGCTCAAGAGCTGTGGAGGGGTCTACTTGTTAAGTTGTTATTCTCTCTTTTCTGGGCTTTTTGGCTTTTTTGTAAGTTTGCTGTGAGGATGAGTATGAAAAAACAAAGGACAAAAAAAGGGGTTTTTAATTAGGCCTTGAGTTTGATTTGGTGATTGGAGCATGAAGAGCCGAAAGGGGAAAAAGGAGGGGAACAAAACCCAGATGGGAATCTCTCTCTCTTTCTCTTTCTCTTTCTCTTTCTCTTTGAAGAAGAAGAAGAGGAGAAGATGGAAGCAAACCAATTTGAGAATTTGCGGAATATCACCTTTAAAATAGGTTGATTTGCATATAATGTCCCCTTTAAGTGCAATTTTTTATCAAACACTAATCACTTATATAATGTGATTAGGATAAGCTTTTAGGGGTTTGTTTTGTTTGTTTGTCTAATTCATTTATAAATTATTTTGTCTTTTTAAAATAATTTCTTCATCTTATTGACAAATACCAACCACTTATAATATGAACCCTAATTTCCGTTTACAATGGCCTTGACTATTAAAAAAGTTAGAATTTAATTTGTGAGTTTTTTATCCACTAAAAACGTCTTTAATGGAAAATTCTGATGAGTGTCCTTTTAACAAACTAATGAATAAAAATTAGAAAATGTCGTATTTTTTCAAAATTAAATTCCTTATTTATAGGCATAAGCCTCTAGTATAAGATTGTTTTGGTGTGAAATAGGAAATTTTTTATTTCCAAACATTGAAAAATATTGTTAATCAATATCTAAATTTATTTATTTATATATTTGAATATTGACACATAAATATCTAAATTTTAATGGACTAAAAACGTCGTAAAACAAACTTCTTCCTCTTATTACCAAATACCAACCGCTTATAATGTGAACCCTAAATCATGTTTACAACGGCCTTAAATATAAAAATTTACAAATGGGTATTGTTTGGTAGAGAAGTTGAAATTAGTAAATGGTTGCATGCAAAATACCAATAAATAGAAGAAGGAAGAAATAGAAATAAAAATAAAAATAAAATCCCCCAATAAAAAGGAAAAGGAAAATCAGAATATAGAAAGCGCAGCACGCAAGCGGGAACAGCCTCCCGGAATGCATGATGCTGCGTCGGCCAAGGAAGCAAAGCGTGCTGTCCTGTGCTTACTCTCTCTCCCTACCCTATATGTTTTTCTTTTGCAATTAATATTGGAAATAATGTTTGTAAATGAAATAATTAAAATTAAGTAATTAAAATGATAGAATAGTGTTTTGTAAAGGAAGTAGAGTATAGTCTTGGTTCTGTTGGGAAAGGGACAAGAGAGATGAGAGCATTGGCATCTCCTCCTAAACTCCAAAACTACTTCTATTCACTTTTTATTAACAAAAGTATATTGTTCTACAGATTGGGATGACACAATATTTATCCTCTGGTTTTTTCTTCTTCTTCTCAAATCGTTGGTAGCACACACTACCTTCTATAGTATGCACAGGGCAATGCAATGTGACATCACGGCAAGTTTAATTTCACCGGCGTTGGGTGGCGGTGAAAAATCTCAATGCTGGAAACGAAATCCTAGAAAAGGCAAAAGTGACCGACACTCGACTCTTATTCATTCTTTCTAGGATTTTTCCACTTGGTGTCCTCAAGGTTTGGACTTTCCTCTTGATATCCACTAAGTTTTAAAATTTTTCTTGCTACCCTCACCGTTTCATTTGGTTCCTCTTTATAACCATTATTAACATTATAATATATTAAAATAATTCAAAAAAATAATTTTAAACTAATTATGACCTCATTTGGTTACTCTTTAATTAAGACTCAATTAGTTTATACTAAAATCAAATATAAATTTTTATTTTTTACTTAAAATATTTTTGTTATTTTTGATTTAAAATAAAATATATAAAATAATAATTTTAAAAAAAATTTTAAGAGTCTAGAAATTTTAAAATATAGTAAATTTTATTTATTTTTAAATTTAATTTTCTACAATTTATTTTAATTCGAAAATTAGTAAAAATTATTATTTTTTAATTTAAGAGTATTTAAAACTAAAAAATAAAATTAAAACATAATATTTTTTAAATTTTCGAATTAAATAAATTGAAAAAAATTAAATTCAAAATAAATAAAATTTTATTATATTTTTAAATTTCTGGACTCTTTTTTTTTTTAAATGATCTATTTTTAATTTAATTTTCTATATTTTATTTTAAATCAAAATAATTTTTTTGTTTTAATTCAAAAATAAAAATTATCTGTAACTATACTATTCTGAATTTTTTTTATTGAAAAAAGTTTTCAAAAAATAAATCTATTATAAACTTATTAGTTCTAAATTTAATGAGTCATAATCAACTTTAACTTTATTTTTCTGTATTTTTTATTATTTTATATGAATTTATAATGTGATATATTAAGAATGGTATAAGGAGGAAACAAATGAAACCATGAGGATACCAAGAGGAATTTTATAACTTAGTGGATACCAAGAGAAAAAGTCCAAACTTTGAGGCACCAAGAAAAATCCTTCTTTCTATCTTGTGAAAAATGAATAAAAAAACGATTTAATAATTAAAAAACCTACAAAATTAAAAAAAAAAAACATAAATCAATGGATGATTCGAAGGGAAGAAGAAGACTGGAGGAACACAAGATAATATGCTTATTAAAGGTTGATTACATTATGATTAGTTTGCTATAAGTTTTTTTTATAATTTTACGAGGAGTTTCCAACTATTGAATGTAGTTGACCAATAATTTACAATTAGTTAACCATTATGTTTAGTTTCAAAGTAGTTTTGATTTTGACTTAGATCTTTGTGGGAGTATCGGTTTACGTATGACGAAACCATCTTTACACCTGCCCCGTCTCAACCCCTCTTCATACTCCTCTCCCCGATCATACATGTTCCCTTCTCCCATCGCCCTCACACATGCTTGTGTTTTTACACCTTCATTTGCCTTTATTCCTCGCTCTACATCCACCTCTACTCTTGCCCTCACCACCTCTTCGTCCCTATTTGTGCATCCATATCTTCACTTGCCTCTACTCATCCCCCTACACCCCCACCTCCTTTCTACATCCACCTTTTCTCTACCCCCATCATAACCACATCCTATCGTGCATCGACATCATTTGATGTCCAAACATAGGTAATAGAAATAGTGCGGATCTAGATCGAGCTTAAACTTCAACTACTTCTTCGTTGATGTTCGTGGTGGATCGAACGATAGAACTTGGGCGGCGGAAGCTATGAAATGGATGCGAAAGCGTTCAGTTTATCCGATCAAGATAGATCGAGCAAGCCAAGAAGTGGAGTAGATAGTTGATCCTCGAATACGAAGGCTTAAGTCAAAGACAAGATCCAAGGAAGAAATTTGAAGAGGGGAGAAGGAAGATGCCCAAATCAAGCAGGAGGGTTTTCCCTTCAACTTAACTTGATTCAATTTAGAGATATTTTACAAATGAGGTCAAACATCCTTTATATAAAAGGATGGAGATCAAACCAAAGGTCGGAAACTAAATGACGGAATTAAAATTCGGAATTTAAGGTTCCAAAAAGAAATGTCTAAAATGTGAAAGGTCGGAATTAAAGTTCTAAAATGAAAAGTCTATTATTAAATAGGCAAATATGGAAAATGTGTCAAAAGAGGGGAATCTTCATGTCATGGTAAGACATATTTTACAAATGAGGTCAAACATCCTTTATATAAAAGGATGGAGATCAAACCAAAGGTCGGAAACTAAATGACGGAATTAAAATTCGGAATTTAAGGTTCCAAAAAGAAATGTCTAAAATATGAAAGGTCGGAATTAAAGTTCTAAAATGAAAAGTTTATTATTAAATAGGCAAATATGAAAAATGTGTCAAAAGAGGGCAATCTTCATGTCATGGTAAGACATGTCGTTTGCCGGACCATCTTAGGCGGAGGCATGGATGACATCGGTATCCAGGGGCGCATAATTCTCCTCCTCTTGGATGTGAAACGTCCAACACAACGGCAAGCTTATTATGAGGATACCTATGTTGCCCCTCAATGGTGTGCCTATCTTCAAGAAGTTGACAACGTTATGCCCCTACGTCTAGCCTATCCCGAAGATTAGCATGTTGTGCCATGACATCGAGCATATCTTAAAGATGACTATGTTATGCTCAAGTCAATTAACGGTGTTCTAAGGCGTGAAAAGGGGGATTTGGAGAAAATTTTTCCATCTTGACGGCCTCACAACACAAAGGAACCCAACCGGTGACACAAACAAGGTGTGAGTTGGTTGTCAACCCATTGTGTGACGAAATGAAAAGTTTGTTATTAAATAGACATATATGGGAATGCATCAAAAGTGGGCAAGCTTCATGTCATGGCAAGGCATGCCACTTGCCGAGTCATCTTAGGCGGAGGCGCGGATGACATCGGTATCCAGAAGGCGCATCAATAGGTTCCTACGGGGCCAAAGTTTTTCTACGGGCTATGCCGACCACATGGTTTTTTGAATATGAATGAGCAAGGTATGTTTGTATATTTGAAGTATGTAAGTATATTGTTCGTTACTCGTGTAAAAATTGGAATCTTCGAATCCTAATTAATCATGAATAAGATGGTTATATACCTAATCATTTACAATAATTGTGTCATAAATTACAAACAATACGTAAATTGCGAGTATGAATTTCACCATTATGTTTTTGGCGTAATTATGGACTTACGGGGAACATTTCAATTTCTATAAAAGGAATTATTATTATTATATGGTAACATGTGGAGTATTTGGGAGCTCCAATTAATTATGTTACAATTGAGAGAAATGATCAAGACATGGAACACGTCCTAAATGTTAAATAACATTGAAAGACAAAACGGCCAAAGAAGTTGATAACATGAATTATCGACCTAGTTTAGTAGAGCATTTAGTTAGTTTTCCATTTCGCATGCATTTTTAGCCTTAGTTTGTGTTCTTTATACTTGTTTAGTGCAACTTTGCAGGTATAGATGTCTACACACACTTTTGGTGTCTTTGTAGGTCTTTTGGCGTGTTTTGGAGCTAAAACGATGCATTTGAGGATCAAGCTTCGGGATGGACGCTTTGGAGCGATCACGTAGGCACGGGAAAGGAGGAAAAGACGAGCCAAGACGAAACGCACGAGATTAGAGCAATCTCAGTCGAGATCCACAGGATCTCGGCCGAGATCCGAGCCGTCTCGACCGAGACTCCATATCAGAAGTTTCTGTCGAAGGATCTCGGTCTCCATCTCGGTACCAATCTCGGCCGAGATTTGTGCCATCTCAGGCGAGATTTCTGAGACTTGACCGAGATCACCGACCGAGATTTCCCTAATGCTAAGTCACGAAGTCAATCTCGGTCCCGACGTTCACAAATCTCGGTCGCCGACCAAGATTTCCGATCGAGATCCCTGTGCGCCGAAATATTTTGTTCTTATTGGATCAGTTTTGGCCTGGCCCGTTCTGTGGAAGATTGCTGGGTATAAAAGGGAAGCTCTAAATGATTTCCAGGGGGCCACTTCATTCTATTTCTAAGGCTTCTATTGAGAGTGCCGCCTATTTCTTCTTCTTCTCCCTTGCTTCACCATTGTTGAACTACATTGAGTTTTTAGGAAAGATTCAGGCTTTTAGATTTCATTCAATTCAGATACGCTTCGCGATACTGAGAATTTGTCATTTTGCTGGTTTCATCTTAATAAAGCTGAGTACTTTCTTTATTCTCTCTTTTAGTCTTATTTTATGAATTCTTCAATTCAGTTGATTGTTGCTTTTGATATGTTGATTGTTGGCTAGAACCATTGTGTTTCCAAGGTGAATAGGGATTTATTTATACCTGGACTATGATGGAATAGTGTTTAATGCTTGTATTGAATAGCTTGAAATCCTAGTGGTTAGTTAAGGCTTTAACCTAGTTAGAATCCTTCTACCTAGTAAACTAAGTTGGAGTTGAGACTTACCTGGTGAAACCCCTTCTTAGATACCTTAGAGACTGATCATAGGTAATAGAGGTGAAAATCTCTATTGGGTTGAGTGTGCTTAGATTCCTTCCTAAGTAGGGTAATACCTGAGACTTACCCGGTAATGGTTTACCTTTCCCTTAGTTTGTAGTCTGGTTTGTTTAGAATTTCCTACCTCTCTACCTTGAGACTTACCCGGTAATAGGTGGTTGGTTTGGAACTAGATAGTCTTGAGACTTACCCGGTAATAGACTGTCAGTCTAGAAACGTTCTTCCCTGAAGCTTGTTAACCATAGATCCTTTGAGAGATGTCCTGAGTCCATTGCGTATAAATAATGACCTTGAATCCTTGGAATCCGCTTTCTCTTTATTGATATATCTTTCGTTCGTTTGTTTACTTAGTTTTCAATCAAATCCGATATTTGATTGCGAACTCTACAAAATCCATTAAAACCTTTTTGATCTTTCTTCCCTTATTTTCCAACTTCCTTCTTTGACTTTGATTTACTCTATCTTAGATCACATTCACAATTCAGACACTTGGTCCCTGAGATCGACCTTGGAGTACTTATCCTTACTGTAATTGACCCATACACTGTGGGTTCGCTACAATTTGGGTGTTTATTTCTTGTTTTATAAATTTAAAGCATACCGTGGTTTTTACTAACCTGTGAGTTTTTATCATTATTGCTAAAAGTTTATAGGGGTGTTAAAATAGCGAACAGAAGTCACTATATCGTTTCTTAGCGACTATGAAATACGACTTAGGATTTAGGAATACGCATCTTTGATGAAGTTGCAAAAAAATTATCTTTATAATATTATGGATTTATTATTTTAAATTTGAGAAGTTTGGAGAAGGAGCTTAAACTGACTTCGAATTCGTGAAAGGATAATTGTCGACTTCGCTAAAAGATAATTATCGACTTCATTGTAAATAGCGGAAATTAATTGCCTATCCTTGTAAAGCTTCCTATTTCTCTCTGCCTTCAAATTTAGATCTACTCTTCGTGGGTAATTTGAATTTAACTTCGTTTGAGTTTCCAGATTCCTCTTTTCATTATCTTTCTCGTGGTACCAACATTTTTTTCGTGAGGAACATAAGGGTTGGTTGTGCATACATATCTTGTGATTGGTGGTGTCACCCTGATTTTGGTGGATTTGGTGGTGGTCGTGCATAGCCTCCTTTGAAATTTTGAATTTCTTTCCTCTCATCAATCCAGTTCGCAATGAATAAGTTACAAATTCATTTGGTTTTTGTATAGTGATTTGACCTAAATTGAGCTTAGATTTGTTAAAATGGATAAATGAAAATTTCATTATGCTCGTTAAATTATTCTAATGATCGTAGGTTGTTTGAATGTCAAATATGATAACAAGTTATTCGGAAATTGCCTTCAGGCAATTTATAAACTCAAAAGAAGGTCAACAACCAATGTACACGATATAAATCCACCAAGCATGGAAATTGCCTTTAGGTAAGTCATAAGACATACTTGGTTGAACTTCTTTTGAGTTAATCGCTTGAACGCGAGTCTTTTCGCTGCATGAGTGTATATGTGTAAATTTGATATTTTTAGCCTGATTTATTAAAAATCAGTCGTTACATTTTGTTATTTTAGTTTAACATTTGCTTACCAAAACATGGAAATTTCCTTCAGGTATTTTATATGTTTTAGTGCTAATGTTCAATTGTGTTGTTTTTTATGTGTCGTTTTTAGTTATATTAATTTCATGCATGAATGTTTTATGTAAATATTTTCTAATTAATGTTTTCTTCATTATAATATGCTCTTGGTGCAAGATCTTATTTCTAAAGTTATTGTTAGACTAACTTATGGGACACACTGTGTGATTCACAACCTAGTGACAACTTGAGTTGTTAAAAACCCAAGTTGTTACAATTTGTTATTTTCGTTTAACATGTGCTTATTCAAAATGAAAGACGTCATAAGGGTGATTATAATACCTCAAGATTTTAAAGAAATAAAGTCACTATGTTAAGGCCCTAATAGTGGGTCCCATCAATTTGTTTGCCACCAATTTCACAAGCCGGACCTTGCAATAAAAACCATGCATGTATGGTAAAATAGTTAAAAAAAACAAATTGTTATTTAAAAAACCATTTGCATAAAAGATGCATGCAGTTAAAACAACTCATCAATTACACGACGGTACGGTTGAACAATTTTACTGAAACACCATCTTAAAAACAACATATTTACAATGCTACATATGCAATGAAAATACTTGCTTGTAAGCGATTAATTCAAAAGAACTTCAAACCAAATTGTGTGTCAACATTGCCCCGACTGACCACATCCTACAACTTAAGTCCTTGCAACAACTCTATGACCGGTATTACCTAAAATAATCGATTTAAAACCTTTACCTTCCGATATTAATCTACCCGCGAGAGATGAAATCATCACAACACAAATATTTAAATATTGTAACATGCTTATATGATAACACCATGCTTTTACGAATGATGTATAATGCATTTTACAAATAGTGATCCATAACATGTCTGGTGTAACTACTTTGTAATCTTTATGGCTTGGGTATGAGCTTCACTCTTGCTCAAATTAGATTGATTCAGACACTGACTCTTATGGTCCCGACTGACTCCTATGGTCTTGACTTGCCGATCAATGTCTCAAATTATTTCTTACTTAAATGAGGAGTATAATATCGAATACCAATCACATGATCATATTTCATTCATGTTAATGCAAACATTAATCATTTTAGTTAAGTGAGAGATCTGACTAATTATTATACACAACGTCATTGTTTTATCAACCGGCTATGAATAAATGTGGGGTTATTCACATGCTATTGACCTGGGCTTGGCCGAGCCCAACATTCACTACTTTGGTAGCGATTTTGCTTATGGAATACCTTGACATATGCTAGTGACCAATGGGATGACCCAACCCCACATCACCGTTGTTGTTAGTGATATGGATAATTTCTAACCTCAGTTACATTTTGTTAATGGCCCAAAGATAAGCAATGTAAGAGCCTTAGTCTTTGGAGCCACTTTTGGCCTTAGCCGTCCCTGCGGGTTAGTGGAGCCGCCCCTGCGGCTTGTCTGTTGTTCCCCTGCGGTTTCTTGCGGCTGCAGCCGGCTTTGTTGACCGGTTGGACTCGTGCTTTACCATTCTTTCTTTTCCCTTAAGTCTTTTCCTTGGCTGATGAACAAGGGTTTCATCTTCCTAATCCAGCTTCTCACGTCCTTCTTGCTTCTCCTTTCTCTTCTTCTTGATATTGACTTTGATTCATTAGAGTTTGAAAGAGTTTGTGTTTGATTATGGATGATGATGTTGTTGGATGTTGTGGATGAGCTTGGAAGTCAGCTGAAGTGTAGTTTGGATCATCTTCTTGCCTAGACCAGCAGTAGGTAAGCCCCATTCTTCTTCTTCTCTTCTTTCTTTCTTGGATTCCATCTTTCTTAGCTTAGGATTAGATGTATGGAAGGTATATTGATGTTAGAATGTGTATATATATGTATGGATGTGGTTGTGGATGGATGAAGATGTGATTTGATCACGTGAAGAGTGAAAGAGAACTCGGGAGGATACGTTCTGCATTGTCGCCGCCCCCGCGTTTGGAATCTGCCGCCCCTGCGGGAACCTAGTCACCGCACCCGCGCCCGGAAGCTGCCGCCCCCGTGGCCACGGTCCCAGCGCCAGCGCCTGCGCTTGCCTGCGGCCCCTGTCACCGCGCTTGCCGCCAAGCCTTGCCGCGCCTGCGGTTACCTTGTTTCGCCCCTGCGTCCCTTTTGTCACGCAAATGCGTTTTGTCCCGGATCTACCTCGAGTAGTGTAGATCCTTTCCTTTCCTAGTATGAGCGGGTTAGTAGCATGCTAGGTACGTGTATGAGGTTAGAATGATGATGAGTATGTTATCGTTTATGCCGGTTATGACTTTGAGGTTTATGAGTTAGGATATGATCCTTATGGATCCTTTGGGTCTAGGTGTGACCCTTTGATGGATATGAGTTTGATATATTGTTATGCCTTGTTACTAGGCAGTGTTGTCTTCCAGTTTCGAGTGGACCAGGTTGAGAGTTGATCGTGGTTGAGACGACTTTTGAGGTTAAGGTAAGTCCATAGGACTTACTTAGCTACCATCCTTATATTGGATGTATGTTTGAGTGGTGTGTGTTATATGTTTTATAGAATGCGTTATGATGAGTACCTACCTATGGTTTAGTGACTGCCACTGTAGGGCTGTGACAGCTTTGCCCTGTCATCCCGCGAGGAGACAGGGAGGTTCTCTGCGGAGAGTCCAGATCTGGTACACGGAATAGGCACTGTCTCCACTCCTTTAGGGTACACGGGGAAGTGATCCCAGATGACCACTCTAGCTGGCCAGTACCACCGAGAGGCGAGGGTTATATTCCTCGTGTCACATATATTCATATTGATATATATATATATATATATATATATATATATATATATATATATATATATATATATATATACGTTTGAGTGATTGGACTTTATAAAGATAATAAACCGGGTAAATGTGTGTAAGCATGATGATGTGTTATGATTCCTGATGTGTGTTTGTGCTCTAGCATCTTCTTATATATATGTACGGTTCGCTAACGGTTTTATACCGTGTTGTAGATCCTTTGCAGGTTAGGAGAGCTGCAGAGTGATCCAGAGTGGGTGATCCGCTGAGCGCTCCGTACACTGGGTCATTATCGGGGTTTATGGGATCTTTTGTTGTACAGTTATATTTTATATGTACTCAGTGGTACTTATGTATTATCTTTTGATATATATATATATATATATATATATATATATATATATATATATATATATATATATATATATATATATATATATATATATCAGTTTGATGTTTTGTATTTAATATATTTGTGCCTTGTTGTAAGATTCAGTGAACTTGTTATCAAGCTAGGGTCAGGATCCATTGTGAGATCCTAGCCTAGTAGCACCTCGAGTCTTACGGATTTGGGGTGTTACAAAGTTGGTATCAGAGCCCAAATTGACAACAATGACACTTGTAATCTGCGATAAAGGTCGAATAGATAAATAAACAGAACCCGAAAGGGGTCTGACTTTTCAAAAGGTTTTGGTTTTGAAACGAGTACAAATGTTTTGGGATATCGTGTACGTGAGCGATCACCCCTCTGAAGATCTCGACAGTATAGATATATATATATATATATATATATATATATATAGATATTCTGTTGTGATTGATTTGATATATATATCTATACATATGGCATATATATAGCCTTCTAAGTTAGGTTTACGTCTTCTGCAGATGGTTCAGACTAGAGCCTTACCTGCAGCTAGACGAGGTAGAGGTAGACCCCCTCTAGGTAGAGGACGGGGTAGGACTCCTGCTGGTGGTTCACAGGCAGCGGGAGAGATTCACGAGGAGGTTGCTGAGAGTGCCGTTCCTGAGACTGGGAACGGTGCAGCTGAGAGACAGGGGTCACAGAGAGCCCAGTCTGGTGATTCTGATCGTGTCTCCATGGGGGATCAAAGTTCCGTGCTTATATCAGACGAGTAGAGAAGGCTGCCAGAGCCGGTAGACGTGCCCCAGATTTACAGGCACAGGAGGAACCATCTGAGAGATCCCACGGAGTGACTCAGGTGTCAGCTGTACAGGCACATGCTGTTGAGATTCCTCATGTTCGGGAGGAGTATAGAGGGCCTAGACCAGATACCTGGTTGAAGGCATTCCACCAGATGGGTGTACCCCCTTTCACTAGGAAAGTGGGGTTAGAGGTTGAGCTCTGGATTGGACATGTGGACTCAGCTCTGGAGTCCATTAGATGTTCAGTGGACAGACAGATCGAGTTGGTGCAGACTTTATTCCGGGACTTGGCACAACACTGGTGAAGATCAGTACGGGGTCAGGTTACCAGTTATGAGCATTTGAGGACTATGATCAGAGAGCGTTTCTGCCCTGCCACACTGAGGAGGGAGAAACTGCGGGATTTTGTGGTGGTTGGGTTTGAGGATGTACTAGTTTCCCAGGCTATCAGGAGGTTCCAAGAGGAGCTGGCATTGCTGGGTCCAGTTGCACCTCCTGCAGATCAGCATGTATATTTGTTCTCCCGACGACTGAGGGATACTACCCGGACTTACATGGTAGGGTTTTACTGTGAGACCTTGGTTGATTATCAGGACCGGGCTTCTGATTATGAGAGAGAGAGAGAGCTGGACAGAGGAGAGCTTCTCAGACCGGAGGGTCTGAGAAGAGACAACGTATTGGGCATACTAGTGGTACTGGTGGTGCTGCTAGTGTTTGGCGAGGTCAGAGACGCCAGAGTCACCCCTCATCTGCACCGGTTGCAGATAAGGGACGTCAGTGTTTTAACTGTGGTGATCCAGGACATATGAGGCCCGAGTGCACAAGGCCACTAGTGACTTGCTACACCTGTGGTAGGCAAAGTCACAAAGCTGTTTACTGCCGACAGGGCGGAGCTTCATCTCAGCAGGGTTCTTCCCCTGCCAATGTAGCGGGAGGTGGGCAGAGGCCACCTCAGCAGCAGCAGACACAGAGACAACAGAGGGTCCCAGATTGCCCTACAACTCAAGGATCTGTTCCTGGGCCGAGTAGAGGCAGAGGTCGTGGTGGGAGCACCACTGATACCCGAGGAGCTCAGGGTAGACTCTTTGAGCTGAGGAGTGCAGAGGAGCCAGCTGCACCGACTGCTACAGGTATCATTCTGATTCATGGTTTACCTATTAGGGTCTTATTTGATACTGGTGCTACGCATTCTTTTATATCTGATGCTTGTGTAGAGCGTTTGAGTTTAGATACGGTTGAGGGGATGCCCTTTATTAAAGGGTTACCCGATGGTGGTAGGGTCAGAGGTACCCATGAGATTCATAGTTGTCCCATTTCTGTAGGGACTCGTGTGTTACTAGTTGACTTCTTTGTCATGCCATTAGAGCATGAAGAAGTCATTCTAGGTATGGATTGGATGAATAGACAATCTATAGTCTTAGATGTAGGTAGGAGGACTATTACCCTCTCTACCGAGTTAGGTTAGATAGAGGTTTTCCGAGGTTGGGACCTTGGAAAGACGGGCACGATTATCAGTGCGATACGGGCAGCTAAAATGTTTGCGCAGGGTTGTGAGGCCTTCTGGTGTTATACCATGAAGGAGGGGGAGATTCCAGCATTAGAGGATATCCCAGTTGTCTGTGATTTTGCATATGTATTTGCTGAGCCGTCCAGTTTGCCGCCTCAGAGGAGTGTGGACTTCAGTATTGAGTTAGAGCCTGGTACGAGACCGATCTCGAAGGCCCCATACCGGATGGAGCATGTCGAGATGCTGGAGCTGAAGAAGCAACTCGAGGAGTTGGCTGAGAAGGGTTTTATTCGCCCTAGCGTGTCCCCATGGGGAGCACCTGTCCTCTTCGTACGGAAGAAGGACGGATCACTGAGATTATGTATTGATTACAGGGAGCTGAACAAGGTGACCATCAAGAACAAGTATCCACTGCCTCGTATTGATGATTTGTTAGATCAGCTTCAAGGAGCGACTGTATTCTCCAAGATTGACCTGCGCTCAGGATATCACCAGTTGAGGGTGAGAGAGCAGGATGTGCACATGACAGCATTCCGGACCAGATATGGACACTACGAGTTTGTAGTGATGCCATTTGGGCTTACGAATGCCCCGGCAGTTTTTATGGAGTTGATGAACAATATCTTCATCGACTTCCTGGATCAATTTGTGGTGGTTTTCATAAATGACATTCTGGTATACTCTCGTAGTAGAGAGGAGCATGCCGGGCAGCTGAGGACTGTGCTACAGGTTCTACGAGATAGAGAACTTTATGCTAAGTTCTCTAAGTGCGAGTTCTAGATGTCAAAGGTAGCATTCCTGGGTCATGTGGTATCAGCTGAAGGAATTAAGGTGGATCCGGCCAAGATTGAGGCAGTAGAAGCTTGGACTACACCGACGAACGTCAAGGAAGTATGTAGTTTCCTTTGCCTAGCCGGTTATTACAGACGTTTTATGGAGGGATTTTCTGTTATTGCCCGTCCACTGACGAGTTGACTGAGGAAGAATACCCGGTCTATATGGTCTGATCAGTGTATGCAGAGTTTTGAGGAGCTGAAGAGACGTCTGACTTCTGCTCCTATTTTGGCACAGCCAGAGGGTACAGAGGATTTTGTGGTATACAGTGATGCATCCAAGCTAGGCTTGGGATGTGGGTTGATGCAGCGGGGCAGAGTGATTGCATATGCGTCTAGATAGCTGAAGACGTATGAGGAGAACTACCCAACTCATGATCTGGAGTTGGCAACAATAGTTCATACCTTGAAGATCTGGAGACATTACTTGTATGGTGCTACATGTCAGATCTTCACAGACCATAAGAGTTTGAAGTATATTTTCACGCAGCGGGAATTGAATAACCGCCAGCGTAGGTGGCTTGAGCTGATCAAGGACTTTGATTTAGAGATTCTGTATCATCCAAGGAAGGCGAGCGTTGTTGCCGATGCCCTGAGCAGGAAGACGCCTCAAGAGCAGGCGATTGCAAGATTGACAGTTCAACATCAGTTACAGAGAGACCTGATCTGGTTAGAGTTGGACATCCAGTTTCCTGATGAGGATGCCCAGCTGCGTACGTTAGAGGTTCTTCTTGATCTGTTGGGTGAGATCCAACAGAAGCAGGAGACCTGCCCGACACTGATGAGGATATGAGATAGGATGTCTTGAGACGAGGCACCACAGTTCCTGCTAGGAGCATGTGGAATATTGAGGCGCCGCGGTCGTGTTTGTGTATCTGCTGATGCAGATCTACGTCAGAGGATTTTACAAGAGGCTCATTGTACGCCTTATTCAATACACCCAGGTACGAGTAAGATGTACCAGGACTTGAGACGTTTATATTGGTGGGGAGGGCTAATGCCCGATGTGGCCAGATTTTTAGCGAAGTGTGCGACCCGTCAGCAAGTCAAGATAGAGCATAGCAGACCTGGAGGTGAGCTCCATCCACTTCCCGTTCCACAGAGGAAGTGGGAGGACGTCACCATGGACTTTGTGACTAGGCTGAGACTGAGCCGGAGTTTTGATGCTATCTGGGTAATAGTGGACAGATTGACGAAGACGGCACGCTTCATTCCTATTCGGGAGACATGGCCGGTGAGCAGATTAGCTGAGGAGTACACTAGGCAGATAGTGAGACTCCATGGTGTACCGAGGACGATCGTCTCAGATAGAGATGGACGATTTACGTAGAGGTTCTGGCAGCAGATTCAGACTGCCCTGGAGACGAGTTTGCATTTCACTACTGCGTTTCATCCTCAGACAGATGGTCAGTCAGAGAGGACCATTCAGACACTGGAGGATATGCTGCGAGCTTGTGTGTTGGATTGGGGACAAGTGTGGACGGATCATCTCCCACTGTTTGAGTTCTCATACAACAACAGTTGGCATGCATCTATTGGGATTGCCCCATATGAGGCACTGTATGGACAGAGATGCCGTACTCCGTTATGCTGGGATGAGTAGAGCAGTATTAGTGGTTTGACACCTGATCAGATTCAGGATGATGTGGCTCGAGCAGCACTGATTAGAGAGCGGATGCTGACTGCACAGAGCCGTCAAAAGTCATATGCTAATAGGAGGCGTAGACCTCTAGAGTTCAGAGTTGGAGCCCATGTGATGCGCCCTTGGATGCTCCTCTTACGTTGACCGTAGACGATGAGGACGAGGCTTTGAGGGTTCGCTCAGATGGACCGATCACCCGATCCCGAGCCAAGGCCATTGCCCGAGCCACCGGATCCATCATCGCCCGCACCACTTCGTCACTTGGACCAGTCGCCGGTATGCCGTGTCTCTACACCACCATGGCATAGACTACCGGTCCCGCCCACGCTTTTACTTTCGGACTATTTTTGAATGTTTTTCTTTTATGTAATAAAAGGGATATTCCTTATAGAATATTTCCTTTGACCTTATCTTTTAGGGTTTTTCCCTTGTTGGGCTTTTCGTATGTATGTTTGTTTGGCCCGCTGGCCCATAGGTGGGCAAGACTCTCTATATAAGGGACCTCTTGCCTCACTTATTTTCGATGTTCAATTTTACTAAGTTTTTTGAGAAGATTTTCCTCTTACTTAGCTTGGGCATCAAACCTCCCGTCTACCTCTTAAATTTCTTCCTTGGATCTCGTCTTTGATCCAAGAAATCCATACTCGAGGATTCTTCTTTAGAATCAACTTTCAATCTCCATCAAAAGGTTTATTCGATCTCCCTAGATCGAATCAACCCTTGTTTCTTCATCGCTTCCGCCCCTTTGGATCTGAATCGAAACAACGCTGCACAAAGAATCAAGGAGTAGTTGGAGCTTTGCTGGATCTAGATCCGAAAGTTATCATTGGTTACCTCCAAGGACGCATCAAATTGGGATCAAAGCTAAGTTCTCTTTACTCTTGTTTTTGTGCGTTATTATCTTCAACCTATTTAGCCTTTTGTTCATGATGTTCTTCGTTTGTTCATGATGTTCTTCATTTGTTCTTCATGTTGTTCATCACGTTCTTCATCATGTTCATCCATTTTTCCTGATTTTTTTTTTCTTTTGATCAATTTGAAAACAAAAAAATAGGAGATATTTGGTTTGCCATCAAACCAATTATCAAAACCGTCTTTTTCTTCAACCGACCCAATCCGACAATTTTGTTAATTAATTTCACCAAATTTCTTGGGGTATTTTTGTTAAAGAAAATTCGGATATCTCGCATTTGATATTCCAAGAAAAGCAAAAATAACTCTTCATCAATACGGATTTGTGTTCAAAAAAAAAACAAAAACAAAAGTGTTGCTCAAAACGTTTCAAAGAAACGAAACACAAAAGTGAAAAAACGTCCGGCAAACCGGTCCATCCGAAACATCGGATTTTACAAAACGGTCAAAGATCGAAAGCAAGCAAAGCTTGCCGACTGAACAATCCGTCCATCTTCCGCCTCTCCATTTTCTTACATACGTTTGCAAAATATCACTTGTTTATTTGTGTGTAATTGGTTCAATTTTGTTGGATTTGCCTTACTTGCCTAACCGCCAAACGGCCTTCCCCAAAGTAGAACCCGATAACGCACTTGAACTTGGGTAAAGTTGACTTAACTTGTCACCTTGCTCATTTGATTGCTTGCAATTGTGTGCTGATTTGGAGCAATGACTAACGTTGAATTGGAAACTTCTCAGGATTCTGGTCCGCAAGAGTCCAATGAACCTTTGGCTCAAGAAAATACTTCGTTGTCCCTCGAAAATGACTCCATAAGGCAGGAATTGGAAGCTTTGAAGGCACAACAAAAGTTTGATGCCTTGACCCGAGAAAACATTGCCTTGAAGCAAGAATTGGAAGCGCTTAAGGCTCTACGGCTTGCCCAACGTCCCACCCCAACAATTCCGATTGAGACCTTGGTCAATGCTTCCACATCCGATGCACAACGGAAAGGCAAGGGAATTTTAGGAGCCGGACCATCAAGCGGACCCCGGCTTGCGTCTGTCATTGAATGCCAACGTCCCTTACCTCTTGACGGAAATGAGTCCCATGAAGAGGACGAAGAATTCCCGACCCGACTCAAGATGACTTTCTCATGGTCGATACGGAAAATCGGCACAAGCATTATGAGCCTCAACAACGGTATGTCCCTTCTCCACCTCCACCTAGTGTGCCCCGCACTGACCGTCGAGCCCGGGAAGAGCCCCGGTACCGTCCTGACTCGACCAACAATCATGGTCGTGAGAATGATCATTCCGGACGCCGTCGCCAACGGTCAACCCGGCAACTGACGATCCTTGACTTTGATGAGTATGATGAGCAAAACGATTTCAACGAGTTCTCCGGTGATGAGTCCGACTTGGAATGGGTGGCACATGACCGTCCATGGCACCCACCCATCATGGACCCTTATGAGAACCAAGACCGAGGTGAAGAATGGTTGCCTCCCCCAAACCCACCTAGGCATGAACCACCCGTTCATGGGCGCCACCAGCGTCAAGGCGGCCACCGGCGAGCCCGTGCCGATGATGCCTACATTCCACCGCCCCGCCCGGTCCCCTACCGCGCTCGTAGGGAAGGTAAGGTTAAATTTCCTATCTTTCATGGTGAATATGATCCGTGTGTTTTTCTTGATTGGGCGCAAGATATGAAACGAGCCTTGAAACATTGTCATTATGAGGATAAATACGAGAAAATCGAGGCGGCAACTCTTTACTTTGAAGGAGATGTCAAGTCTTGGTGGAACCGGTATGAGATCACCCGTGAAAGGCGAGGATGGGCACCGGTTGCGACATGTGAGCAATTGATCTATGTCATGACCAAGAAGTACGTGCCCGAAGACTTCAAGAATGATATGCGGTTGCAAATTGCCGAGTTCAAACAAGGCAACCTCACCCCGGTGGCTTACTTGGCCAAACTCGAGGACATGCACATTAAGGCCGGCGTCTCGGCCTCTCCCTCCGCCCTTCGCACCAAATTCATGAGTGGGCTTAATGCTTCCATTCGGCGCCCACTTGAAATTGTTCCATATAAGGATTTGGGGGCATTGTGCCATGCCCCCATGAAGCTCTACAAGCAACAACTTGAGACGCCTCGGTATTCAAGGTATAATTCTTCCTCGAGTCAATATCCTCATTCTTCTAACACACGTACTCGAGATGTGCCTAGTTCTCCAGATGCCGACGCTTCCAAAGGAGCCCAACGGAAGGGTCAATTCAATAGGCAAGCGGGTAATGAGAGGGCACCAAACCGTGGGCCCACGGCCCCGGCGCCTCCCGCTAGAGGTCAACAAGGACCTTCACCGGCGGCTCGCCCAAGGGAGCCCGTGTGCTACAAGTGTAGCGGTTTTGGTCACGTGCAACATGATTGTCCAAACACCAAACGGGTTTTGTTTTCCGATCCAGCATATTTCGAGGACGAAGATGATCATCAAGATGGCGATATCATCATTGAGGATGACCAAGACGCCGACCCGCAATTTGGAATAGAACCATGTGACGACGAACTTGCTTGCGCCCAAGCACAATCCGGTAAATTTGCTCTTGTTTCTCGTCGTATTTTGGCTATTAAAGAGTTTATTCCTATTGATCAACGCGAGAATCTCTTCCACTCTCGTTGCTTGGTCAATAATACGAGCCTTTCTCTCATTGTTGACGGGAGTTCTTGTTGCAATATTGTCAACGAACGAGTGGTAAAACACTTCAAGTTGCCTACAACCCCCCACCCAACACCTTACGGACTCCAATGGATTTCCAATAAGGCGTGTGACACCGTCACATAACAAGCTTGGGTGACGTTTTCTATTGGTGCCTATGTTGATAAGGTCCTTTGTGATGTTATCAAGATGGACGCCACACATGTCCTATTAGGACGACCATGGAATTTCATCGCCGAACATTTCACGATGGTTATCTTAACCGGTACATGTTCCAATATAATGGAAAACGGGTCACACTTTTGCCTATGACTCCGCACGAAATTTTGGTTGACTATGCGGAACGGAAAAGGCAACAATCTATAGATGAGTCCGCTAAGGCACCGGAAAAACCGGACCCTCCTCGGAGTTCCGATGTTGTAGGTGCTAGTACTTCCAAATCCCGGAACACCGCCCCTCTTGTCCATGCTACCGAGTCCAAAGGAAGTAAATCGTTCCTACGAGCGCACCTTTTCCATCTTCGGACCCCGTAATTCAAGGACGGTGTGAACCGATGATACTCTTAGCTCGCCGGCATGATTTGCAACCGGTCATGGAAGGCAAGTTTCCATGTTTCTTGCTTGTTCCGTTTTGTTTATCTACTTCTCATGACCCGAGTAATGTGCCACACGAGGTGTCTTTGTTGTTGTCCGAATTTCAGGATATTATGCCCAAAGATCTACCACCCGGTTTGCCACCAATCCGAGGGATTGAACACCAAATTGACTTTGTGCCCGGTGCTTCCTTGCCAAACCGTGCCGCGTACCGAGCAAGTCCGGAAGAGACGAAGGAGCTACAACGTCAAGTGCAAGAGCTCCTAGACCGGGGACATTTGCGTGAATCCTTATCACCATGTGCCGTCCCGGTCATATTAGTGCCAAAGAAAGACGGATCATGGCGGATGTGTGTTGATTGCCGTCCATCAACCAAATCACCGTCAAATACCTCCACCCGATTCCGCGCCTTGATGACATGTTGGATGAGCTCCACGGTGCCACCATTTTCTCCAAAATTGATCTCCGGAGCGGTTACCACCAAATCCGGATGGCCGAAGGTGACGAGTGGAAGACGACGTTCAAGACAAAGTATGGACTCTATGAATGGCTTGTCATGCCATTTGGTCTCTCCAACGCCCCATCCACCTTCATGCGCCTCATGAACCATGTCTTGCGCCGATTCTTGGGTATATTTGTTGTTGTTTATTTCGATGATATTTTGGTGTTTAGTACGTCTTTGGAGGATCACATCGGGCACCTTCGCCAAGTGCTCGAGTGCCTTAGACAAGAGAAATTGTATGTCAACTTTGAAAAATGCGTCTTTTGCTCGGACACCACTATCTTTCTTGGCTATGTCGTGTCTAAGGACGGACTACGAGTAGACGAATCTAAAGTTCGTGCTATTCGGGAGTGGCCTACTCCTACTACGGTCACCATGGTCCGAGCCTTTCTCGGCTTAGCGGGCTTTCTACCGACGCTTTGTCAAGGACTTTAGCACGGTAGCAGCACCGCTCCATGAGCTTACTACCAAGGGTGTCACGTTTGAGTGGCGTGATATCCATGCTCGAGCGTTTGATGCGCTCAAAGACCGCCTTTGTAATGCACCATTACTCCAACTCCCAAACTTTTCGAAAACTTTCGAGGTGGAATGTGATGCATCGAATGTGGGCATTGGAGGAGTTCTCTTACCAAGAGACTCGTCCAATTTCCTACTTTAGTGAAAAACTTTCCGGTCCTTCGCTCAACTACCCTACATATGACAAAGAACTATATGCTCTAGTTCGTTGTCTTAAGACATGGCAACATTACTTATGGCCGAAGGAGTCCGTGATTCACTCGGATCATGCGGCTCTTTCGTATCTCAAGAGTCAAACAAATCTAAGTCGGCGCCATGCTAGTTGGGTAGATTTTTTAGAGACCTTTCCTTATGTCATTCGGCATAAGAAAGGCAAGGAGAATGTGGTAGCCGATGCCCTTTCTCGCCGGTATGCCCTTCTTGTGTATATGGACGCCAAGATACATGGCTTTGCTCTTATTAAAGAGTTATATGCCACGGATCTTGACTTCAAGGACATATGGGCACAATGCCTCGACCTCCGAGAGCACGAGTCTTTCTTTATTAACAATGGCTATCTTTTCCGAGCGGGGAAATTTTGCATTCCGCGCTCATCTATACGCCATTTATTGATCAAGGAAGCTCATGAGGGCCGTGGTCACTTCGGTGCTACCAAGATCCTTTCCGCTCTCCAAGAGCATTTCTTTTGGCCCCGGATGCGTATGCATGTGACACGATTTTGCAAGGGTTGCATCACATGTCATCATGCAAAGTCGTGCCAAGGCCCGGATGGAATGCATTCTCCTTTGCCTATACCAATGGGACCTTGGGAGGATCTATCCATGGACTTTGTGGTCGGGTTGCCTATGTCCAAACGAGGCAAAGACTCCATTTTTGTGGTAGTCAATCGCTTTTCCAAAATGGCTCATTTCATTTCATGTAAGAGCACCCAAAATGCTAGTGAAGTTGCCACCTTGTTCTTTGACAATGTGGTGCGCTTACATGGGATACCCCGTTCTATCGTTAGTGATCGGGACGTGAAATTCATGAGTCACTTTTGGAGAACGCTATGGGGAAAACTTGGAACCAACTTGTTGTTTTCAAGTAGTTATCACCCCCAAACCGATGGTCAAACGGAGGTGACCAATCGGACTCTTGGTGCTCTACTTAGAGCCACCACTAGGACCAATCCACGTAGGTGGGAGGACTTACTTTCTATTGTGGAGTTTTCGTATAACAAGTCTAGGCACACGGCAACTAAATTGTCCCCATTTGAAGTTGTCTACAGCCCTAATCCACACACCCCGTTGGACTTCACTCCCCGACCGCTCAAGGACGGAGAACACATCATCGCCGCAAACCGAGCCGCCCAAATCATTGAGCTTCATGAGCGGACTAGGACACAACTTGAACGTCGTGCCGCCCAACTTGCCGGACAACGCAACAAGGGCCGCCGCGACGTCTCTTTTGAGCCCGGTGATCTTGTTTGGCTCCACCTAAGGAAGGAGCGTTTTCCAACTCGCCGCATGAGCAAGCTTTCGGACGTGGTGATGGCCCATTCCGCATCTTAGCCGCCATGGCCCGAATGCATACAAGTTAGAGCTTCCGGATTCCTACGGCAACATAAGGTTCAACGTCAAGGA